>JAQIXU010000350.1:0-39091 GCA_034701245.1 Strigamia transsilvanica | reverse complement strand
TTTTTCTAAGTTCGCGCACATGCGCAGTAATGGCTCGAGCATTCGTCACTTGTGGTTCAAATTATTCCCGCGAGTCTTTTGCGCTCGTTTCCGAAAGCTTACACGTGACGTCTTCCGTTTTGAGCAGTGATTGGCCCAGAACCGAGCCACTATTGCGCGTGTGCGCGGACTTTGGATTTTGCATCTGGGTTCTGAGCGAATCACAGCGTCGCTTCAGTGGCGTCAATGCAAATGTGTTCCACGTGATATATTTGTACTTTAAAAGCCACTGCACTCGTTCTTTTAGCCATTCGAGCTTGGGCATCAGATGTAAGTATATATTTTCTTTCACTGTCTTGTCTTGTTAGTTTAGTTTGTGGTCGGTTTTTATTATTTGATTATTCAGTTATTCAGTTTGTGCCCCGTTTTACTCATTTTATGCTTCATTTTTTATGCTTCATTTTTTATGCTTCATTTTTTATGCTTCATTTTATTCATTTTACGTTTCATTTTACGTTTCATTTTACCCATTTTATGCCCCATTTTACCCATTTTATGCCTCGTTTTATCAATTTTATGCCCTATTTTACTTATTTTATGCCCCTTTTTACCCATTTTATCCTCCTTTTACCCATTTTACGCCCCTTTTTACCCATTTTACCCCCATTTTTATCCATTTTAATTTTTCTTCTTTATTCTTTTTAATTTGTGTTCATTTATCACTAATTTTATATTCTTTTTTATTTCAGAACGTTTTAGCCACCAGCCAGAGTTCAACAATTGCGAAACTTCATTTTATTATGTTTTTATTGAGTCTTTATTTGTAATTTTTATTAAAATAAAGTCATTTCTTTTTTCAAAAACAATTTCTAAGTCCTTTTTATTTTTAAAAAAAAAAAATATTTTAAGTCCAAAATTGAAAAATAAACTATCTCTTTATTGCATGAAAAAGGTATACAGGAAGCATGTAGCTATTTGCGAAAAGAAGATGGGTTCTGGCGGGGCGTCTAGCATTTTAAATCCGCGAGCGGGGCCAACTGATAAGCGACACAAGTGTCGCTTACCAGTTGGTCCCGCTCGCGGATTTCCTAAAATGCTCCTGGTTGTCCTCGCTCCTTGTTCGTAGACCTAAAATAAAAATAATTATAAAATAAATGAAAACTAGAAGAAAAAAATGGTAGCGGAAAGAAAGAAATGGTTAGGAAGAAAGAAATGGTAGCGCACGAAAAGAACGAGAAGAAAGGTGGAAAGAACGAGAAGAAGAAGAAAGGTGAAAAGAACGAGAAGAAGAAGAAAGGTGAAAAGAACGAGTAGAAGAAAGGTGAAAAGAACGAAAAGAACGAGAAGAAAAAAGGTGAAAAGAACGAAAAGAACGAGAAGAAGAAAGGCGAAAAGAACGAGAAGAAGAAGAAAGGTGAAAAGAACGAGAAGAAGAAGAAAGGTGAAAAGAACAAGAAGAAGAAGAAAGGTGAAAAGAACGAGAAGAAGAAAGGCGAAAAGAACGAGAAGAAGAAAGGTGAAAAGAACGAAAAGAACGAGAAGAAGAAAGGTGAAAAGAACGAAAAGAACGAGAAGAAGAAAGGCGAAAAGAACGAGAAGGCGAAAAAAAACGAGACGAAAGAAGGCCGAAATAAGAGGACAAAGAACGCCTAAAACTAAAAACTAAATACGAGCAAAGAAAGGAGAAAGAGAAGATAAAAAAAAATAGCGTAATAACACTCACCGCAACTCGACGCTCGACGTGATTCCGCCACAAAGGCGAAATCCATAATGAGTAATATGTCGGAGCAAAAGAGATAAACATGCAAAGTAATAAGTATGTTACTTACTTTGCATATCCAATCGAAAAACAGGATGGAAAATTTCTAAAACCAGCGCACAAAATTCGCGGGAAAATGATGAACTTCCTGGCTCAATGCTTCCATCTGGTGGACGAAACCTGCAATCACCTAATACGGTGCCAAATGCGAAAATTCCGAGGCCGGCAATCTACTTTTTCGTCCGTTTCTTTTAATTTATGGCTGAATTTAGCAAAAACACCCAGGCAGGCCTCTGGAAAAATGGTGAAACTGTGCCAGAAAGGTGCTCCAACAACAGGAAATTATCTAAATACAAACAGATTGGCAGGGTCAGAATTTGCTTATCTGGAATCGTTGCAGAAGTACCGGACAAAGACAAGAGTAAGAACTCTGAATCCAAACATATTTCCACAATCTTGAATATTCTGATCGAATACCTAAAACACACAAGGGCGCGCAATAACCCAGATGCATGCGTGCTTTCAGACCATTTCGACCACTTGCTTGTCAAACTTGCTCAAAATGATGGGTTCATGTATTTGATTTATATTGCTCACTTAATCTTTATTGATCAAACTTATCAAACTCACGTTCATTAAAAGTTACACTCGAAAAACCATCAATGGTCATTTTATTTTTATCGCTTCAACAAATCAAACAATATTTCTTTTCACACGTGCTCGTGCTCCTGGTTTATTTGACTTCAACCAATTGGCATTCCAACGAGAAACATCTACTTGTTCGTCTTTCGAGACCCCGACGTTTGGCTTACTGCGATACCAATTTTCAACCAAATTGCTTATATCGAGTGTGGTTGGTTCACGCGTTGTAGTACTTGGCCGAGGATCGTGATAAACTGCATAACTTCCACTGCCATATCTGTTGCTGTAGTAGTACGGACCGAAATTGAGTTTGTTACGAATCTAAAATTAACAATACCGTAGATGAAATCTTTTCCACAAACATTTAGATATTTATACGAACTTACTTTCGTCAGAACTGCCGAAAAAAATGTTTATTCACGCATTAAACATGCAACAAAGAGAAGAGAAGTTTAAATATTTGATGTTGCTATCAAGTAAATTAGAATTACCTATGGCGCTGGCATTAAAAAGTACAGACGGATGTGTAATCTTGTCGACAGTTGATTGATAATTCGATGGAAAGGTGAGGTTTAACTTCTCGGTCAACGCCAGTAATCTATTTGATGCGTATGTACGAATTGCTGATTTTGGATGTGCGTTTGGTAAATTTACTCTTCTTTGCTCTCCTGATGCCAAACTTTCCTGCACGACAAGAAGGGGCACAAACACTGCCCAGATTAATGTTTTAGTAGTCATGACTATTGCTTTACTGGCGAAAACCAGGCTGTCGCACAATTTTCCACGCGACATCAGGCAGGAACTCTGAAAGGTCAACAGGAAACAATTTGGTGACAAAGGAAATTAACTTATTATAATTAGCATTAATGATTGGGTTGTACTCACAATTCTAATCTTTGTTGTTTTTATCCATCAAGAAGATTAAATTACATCAATTTCGTTATAACTTTATTTTTGCAGACCAGAACTGTTTTTTGTTTTGTTTTTGCCCCAACTTGCAACCCACTGAGATACATCATTCATTTTCAAGTGGAGTTTTGCGGGAGCAACTCTCTTTCAAGTAACTGGCATCAACAGTTGTAGTTGGAACGGTTGTGGTATCGTAATTGTAATTTGTGGCCTGAATCTCAAATGCCAATACTAGCATGAACAATCACGGCGATATCGCTGTTGTTGGCGTGTTGCCTGTATAATATAGATAGCGTGCGTAATTAATCGTTAGAATGTTATCGTGGCACCGACAATGCACTTCGCAAACGGCTTCTACTTCCTCTTATACCTTTTGCAGAAATCAAGATAACGCCACCATGATCATAATTGCTCGTTAATTAATAAACTTGGTCAATAGGTTTTGTGTCATCAACCTGAATTATTGAGGATATGTGCAAATAAGAGATCATATTTTTATAAATCGGTATTTTATTTTGCAACTTCAACTTTAAATACAAATCTTTGCTATCGAAATTAAATTACGAGATGAACTTGAAATAAAATATTACTGGTGTTAATATAACTAAACTAGGAAAGAATCATTCGTTTTCGACCTAAAAAAATTATACACAAATTAGAAAACTAATTTCAATCTCCGGTTAAAGCCATTTGTTATTACCTGGTCTAATCCCGGTGTTTCTGAATCTGATGAACCACCCACCGGTATAAATTCTTGTTCGGTGCTTTCAGAGCTTTCGGTACTCTAAATTAAATTAAAAATTAAAAATTATAAATTAAATCCGGCTGGAATTTGTACCGCTATATCACTGTCTTCTTTCTTATATTCTGCCTCGAGATCGTCCAAAACTTTCCATTTTCGATCGACAGATTCGATTTCTTTTTGACAAGTTTCGTCGCTGATATCTAGAAAAATTGACACAAATTGTCACATGTACATCATCAAGATGGACAAATAAATTACCCGACACTTCGCAAGACGCTTGACGTCGCAGAATTGATCTCTTCTCCGCCAACATTCCTATAAAATGAAGTCCTCGAAGTGGCAAGTGAACCATACGAGCAATCAAACCATAGTGTTTCTTTTTGTCCTCATCCGGAGGGAAAATCTAAATTTTTAAACATTTCTCAAAATAAATTTCAACATAAATTTTGCTATTTGAATAAATACATTAATTTCAATAATTGGTCGATTCTGAATCTGCTCAATTGTACTTCTGCTCGCGTGTACAATTCTCGCCTAATACAATTAAAAAATAAATCCAACTCGGGTAAACGATTCATTATTTCTACTTTTGAAATCTTACGGTTATCTGCAATGGATACGTTGCAATGCCGTATATTGTTCTAATCGGTTCGAAAAAATGTGTTTTATCATCAACATCAGTTGCACCGTTATCATTATCACCGATTACCTACAGTTGAAAACCAGGATGTTTGAAATTGCACTTAAATTCCAATAATTTAATTACCGAAATTCCTGGAATTAGACAAACACTTTTCTCCACTACGAGTAGCGCTGTATCGGCACTAGACAACGCAAACTTCCCAACAGAGGAATTAACAAAGCGCAAACAACCAGATGCTAATGTCTAAACCCAAAACAACTAATTAATTAATTAATTAATTAATTAATAATTGAAAAAGTTTCGTACATTTATAGGAACTTGGAGCAACGTTGGTAAGTTTTCTTGCGCGCTGTCCAACACAGCACACGCACAATAATCAGCCATTTTAACTATTAAAAATAAAAAATACATATTAAATAAGTCATCAACTGTTTTTTAAAAAAGGCAAATTCAACTAGTAAAACTTACTCGGAGTATTAAGTATCCGTAGTAACGGGTACGAGCCATAATAAATCAGTACACACGTCTTTTCGGCAGAATTGCAGCAAAATTCGACAAACTTATTCCCGTATTTAACATCGTAATAGAATTGAGTTAATGTCTCCCTCGTATTTCTAACCAGCCTGATTTCCATTAATTTTTTAACACTTTGGATTTCTTCCATCTCTGCCATGTTACTCGCACCTGAACTTCGCACGGGCAATCACCAGAATAAACGAGTCACAAATAAATGATAAAACTGGCATGACGTAACAGACATTAACTTTGTTGGCATAGTCCACTTTTCATTTCAACCTATTTAAATCCATGACCTTGTTTAAATTTATTTACATGAGTGAGTCAGGTGAGCATGAAATATAGAAATACAATTTATTTCTCGTTATACATGCATCTTTTTTTCCATTTAATTTCATAAGAAATAAAAGGCGAATTCTTTTCCCAGAATTATTTACACAAACTTACAGGTCGATAAACCGAAAAATAACAACAAAATACTTACCGAACATTTCCTCGCTGCAAATAGAACGATTCACACAATTTCACATTAATTTCCCAAACCGAATGAATTTGGAATTAAGACAAACAAAAAAAACTCCATCGTTGTACATGAAAACAAAATTAAAATAACGTTAAAATTGCGAACTCGGAATTTAATGATTTTGACACGAAATCAAAACAAAAAAAAGAGAAAAAAAAATACAAGACCATGAAGCTACTTCAAGACATGTTTATTACGAGAACCAAAATCCTTAACGGGGGAAAAAAAATATTTGAGAAACAACAAAAGAGTGAGGAAAGAAAGCGATGGAAATTTGCCATCCGTACAAAATAATCAATCAATGAATAAAACACATCCAAATTGGAAAAGCAGTACAGAGAACTCGGAATAGAAAGCCAAATTCGCCAGGATCATCGAGACCCGTGATACTTGGCTGAGACACAACAAATTTGAGCCATACAACTTTAGAATCACAAATCAAATCAAATCAAAACAAAACAAAACAACAAAAACTAAAATTATAATTAAAAACCCTTAAAGATCTAAAGTAAGGTGATTTAAGTTTCTTAATCTAGTATAAACCACGATGTTTCGATATCGAGAATTAAAACGTCTAAAATCTAAGAGGTTAAGCGACATTCAGAGGACCATTTACGTCAAATTTTTAAAACAAACGCAAAACAAAACCTAAACAAAATAATAAAAAAATTATTACAAGTTGAAAAAAAAAAAAATTTAAAAAAATCAAACAAAACGGAACTCGTTTTCAACATAATAACAATAAACGATGATTAAAACGATGCCGATGATATCCGTGATCCAAATATAAAGTCAAAAGAACTTGTCGACACAAAGCAACGGGAAATGAAGTTATTTTTTTTTCGAAGTTATTTTGTTATTTTCCGGCCACAGGATTAATTTCAAGTGACAAAATCCAAGAGAGACGATGATCGAACCAAAAGGAGAGACGTAAAAAAAAAAACAGTAATGAACTATCCCTTCATCGCAGACATATCAAAGAACCGAATGGATAAGACTATTGCAGATGAGCTTCGATAATACGACCATCTACGCGTGCTCCATCCATCAAATCTAAGTTGCCAATTAAGGTGCACATAATTTCATTTTTTAAATAAATAAATAAATAAATAAATAAATAAATAAATACACAAAAGGATACTCATGGCTCTCTGAGCTTCACGTTCCGTTCCAAATCGAAGCAACCCAACTCCTTTTCCTCTCATTTCTGCGTATTTCACGTCTCCTACATCGCGGAAACGATCTCGTAAAGTTTGCCATGTGAAATTACTCGGTAACTAATTTTTTTTAAAAATAAAAACAAATAATAAATATTTTTTTAAAAAATAAGCAAAACGTTGCTCAGAAGTTTAACCCATTTAATTACTGTAAAATTAGTCGATTAAATAATTTTTACGTTAAATACAAGCGGCCATATTGCAATTTTCCAATTCCAAATAAAAAAAAATTAATAATCTTCGCGCGGTGAATCGCCCTAATGAAAAACCAAAACTAATTTTCGCAGTAAAAATAGGTTAGTCTCGTCCGCAGTTCAAACGACTTACATTTCTTATGTAAACGGTGTCGACCAGCCTCGAGTTCCGACTGTTGTACATATCCCCCGAAGAACGAAACTCACGCTCCATGTAATCGAAATCGCGAGCCATTCCTCCCATTCCGCTGTTGCCGCCAGAACCAGCGCCTCCACCGAAGCCACCGTCCAACGTGCTCAACGAGCCCATACCGCCGCCCATCATTCCGGCCGCACTCAACGTCGAAGCCAACGAACTCAAATTGGCACCGGCGTTTCCGCCTCCTCCGCCACCCCCGCTCAAACCCATCCCCGAATTCAACACACCGCTGTTAGCTAAACTGCTCAGTCCCGACGCCAATCCGGATCCCATGCTGCCCAAACCGGACCCCATGCCCAGCCCTAAGTTGCCCATCCCGCCCCCGCTTCCCCCGCCCAACGACGAGCCCAGGCCCGAATTGCCCATTCCTAGACCCCCGCCTCCTCCCATTCCCATGTCGCCGCCGCCCATCGCCATCCCCATGGCGTTTGATATCATGTTCATCGTTGGACCGCCCATGTTGTTGGACAATGACTGGCAGCTGGCTAGGCCGCCGCCACCGCCGCCGCCTCCTCCGCCGCCACCTCCTTCTCCAGAAATAACAAAATTAGAAATGTATTTTTATGGAGTTTATTTTTCGTTTTTAAATACCCATGTTGTTGGAATTGATGGGTTGTCCGCCGGATCCCAATCCCATTCCAATTCCTTTCAATCCACTGGGTAATTTGCTTGGCAAGGGGCTGCCGAGTTCGTCTTTTTCGCTGTATTTATCCTGGAAATCGAATAAATCGATAAATAATTCTATAGATTAGTCGAATTAAGTATTACAATTACCATTCGGACGCTCATTTTGCGGTCGTATAAAATCTGCGCGTTAAACATTGCTGCGTAAAGTGAAGGAATTTACAACAATTTGTTTGTCACGTTTGTTTTTTAGTTTTTTCTTTTTTTAAAAGGATACAAATTGCTTGCACGGCTTCGACCGGATGTTCGAACTCAACCGTTCCGTGTCCTTTGCTTTTGCCTTCTTTGTCCGATTTTAATTCGACGTTGGTCACACGACCGGCCATTTTAAAGACCTCTCGAAGTTTCCGTTCGTTGACATTATAATCCAACTGTAATTTTACAAAGTTGTGAATAAAAATGAACGGGTTAAATTAATTTTAGAATCTTACGTTTGCCACGAAAACTTTGCAAGTTAATGGACCCGTAATGCCAATATTGTCGAGAAAATGAGGACTTAAGCCGTACGTGTTTCCCATTTTTGCGTTCATGTTCATCGAAATGCCGCTCATGCTGCTGACACTATTTCCTCCGCTGCTCCGTCTATCCCTACCAATTCGTTCGCCTCGTGGCAAAGGACGCCCGGTTCGGTCGCGATCAATGTCAAAATCCTTTCAAAACAAAAATTAAAATAAACAACAACAACAATAACAACAAAAACAACAACAAAAACAAAAAAAAAAATATAAAATCTTTCCCAAACAACAAATACTCAAATGTCAGTCATAAAAATAAAAATAGACAATCAAATCAAATAAAAACACAGAAAATAAACAAATAATCATTGAATATTTCACTTAACTTTGAGATTTTGCCTAAAATTATTTGGTAGTGGTCGTAGAGTTGATTTTGCAATGTGTGGTTGGGTAAACAAAAAATCAGAAAAAACAAAAAAAAAAAACAAGTAATCCAAAGTTTGCACTCTTTCTTGGTAGATGGATTCATCGCACTACTTTAGCCTCCTTCCTTCGGGTACTGTATCACCTATGAAGCCAAATTGGTCGCAGAACCACCGATGATTGCAGTCACAGACGAAGAAATCAATTAGACGCAAAACAAATGGAAACAATTTTTGTTCATGTATCCTAGAGCCATGTATGAAACTAAATGTACCACATCTTACGCATCCACCAAGAAAACAGAGCAAATTTTCGATTACTATATTTTTATTCCAACTATACATTGCGAAGTTAATGACTAACCTCAAGGCAACTACAAAAAAATTTAGGCCAAATTGGTTAAATCCAAATAATGTGCTTCCCTTGTTAGTAACGTGACTGATATTTTCGTACTGGGTGTTTGGAAAAGGTTCTACCATAAAAACACTAAATCCGTGGTAAATAAACAAATAAAAAAATTATATATTAACATCATCAAATGCTAGAAAACACTACGAAAACAAAATGTATGAATTATTGCTCTTTTTCAATTTCATCTTACTTCTTTCACGACAATTTGTCGTCCACGAATATCATATCGGTGTAAAACATCAATTGCTTTTTGCACCAAATTTGGCTCCTTAAACTCTACGATCCTGAAAAACAACAAAAACATCATCAAATTTGTTTTTACAACAACAAAAAACAATAACAAACCCGCATCCACGTGGTTTTCCGTCGTGATCTTCGAATAATTCAACAAATGCAACTTCACCAACTAAAAAAAAAATTAAAAAAATAAAAATAAATAAATAAAATAAAAATGTTGAATTTACCTTTCTCTCTGAATAAATCTTTAAGGTCCTGCCACTTCATGTCGTAAGGAATGTTAGCCACGTAAACTCTGCAATCGGATGGTGCACGGCTTCTGTCTCTGTCCATGCCACCTGATCTCGAGTTCCGGTCTCTGTCCGAACCGCGATTTCTTCGTGCGCGATCTCTCCCCTCACGATCCCTGTCCCGGTCTCGATCTCTTTCCCTATCGCGATCCCTTTCTCTGTCTCTTTCCTTGACCGGAGATCGTGATCGAGAACGTTCTCTGTGCAAAACATACAAATCAATTGTTAATGTGCAACCACCATGGTTAGGCCTATTCGTCGGCGGTTGACAATTCGTTTTACTCGATTTTTTCTAACGCGAATTAACAGTTGCAAATGGGATTTTGTGCTTACTTTTTCTCTTCAACGTTCGGCGATAACTCTTCATTGCCGTTTTCGTTCATTTTCTGTTTAAAATATAAACTACGAGCAAAGAACAACGGGCTAAAAATACGATGATAAATTCACCCAAAGACGCAGATTACTGACGGGCGCCAGATAGCGCCACGATCGTGTCGCGTACACAAAATCGCATCTGTTTTTCCAAAATAAACGCTTAAAAACGGAAAAAAATGGTTTAAAATCAAATTTATAACTTGGTTTAAATTTTCGAAAAAATTTTATTCGGCAACGAAAGCGTCCAATGTACATAATTCATTTCTAGCAGAAGAATGTCGAGTTCTTTGACTACAAACAGACTAAAACTAACTGCATCAGTTTGGCTTCTGCGACGAATTAAAATAGATATATCACTTATATTTGAAGAGACATTTTTAATCTTTTTATTTCGATTTATTTGCACACGGAAGTTTATCGCATCGGTTATTTGCATTGCGGAAAAAAACATGTTTTTCGACACCGTCACCCAATCTAGGTCCCCGACCAATCAGAACCGAGAAGATGAAAAAACATGATACGTAGTTAAAATAAGAGTTTATGCTTTGCGTATTAATTAAATAATTTCTCGAAAACAAGCAAGAATCATGTTTCATCACCTCTCAAAACTTTTACCACCGAAATCGATACGTCTGAACGCATTAACCTTGTCTTCAGCTGCTCAACCACAAATACCTTCACCCGAAACCAATCCGACGATCAAACACACCGGAGTAAACAAAAAAATTAAAAAATAATTAACTTTCACGTCGCAAAAAATTGTTTTTATTTCTCGCAGATTTTTATTGATAACGAATGGCGAAAATCAATACAAGGAAAAACATTCCAAACAATAAACCCCGCTACAGGTGAAGTAATTTGCGATGTCCAGGCAGGCGAGAAAGCCGATGCCGATGCAGCAGTCAAAGCTGCGCAAAAAGCTTTCCAAATTGGTTCACCATGGAGAACCATGGACGCATCTAGTCGAGGCAATTTGCTCAATCGTTTAGCCGATTTGATGGAAAGAGATCGAGTTTACCTAGCTGTAAATTAAATTACAAAATATTGATTAAAAAAAAGCAAACGAAACAACAAATTTTTCGATTCAGTCGCTCGAAACCCTGGATAACGGCAAACCGTATTCAATGGCATACGTTGCGGACTTGAGTCTAGCAATTAAATGTTTCAGGTTTATAAAAATTCCTCAACAAAATGAATAAATCAATAAACCAATTTTTAAAAACAGATATTACGCCGGATGGGCGGATAAAAACCACGGAAAAACAATCCCGATTGACGGGAACCACTTTTCCTACACTCGGCACGAACCGGTTGGAGTTTGCGGACAAATAATCCCAGTAAATAATCCCAAATGAAAAATAATAATTCTAACTAATAACTCATTTTCTTCCTAGTGGAATTTCCCTTTGCTGATGCAAGCGTGGAAGTTGGGTCCCGCATTAGCAATGGGCAACACGATCGTGATGAAACCGGCCGAGCAAACGCCACTTACTGCTCTCTATGTCTGCGATTTGATCCGCGAATCGGGTTTCCCACCTGGAGTTGTTAATGTAGTACCTGGTCTTGGTCCCTCAGCTGGTGCCGCTATCGCTGGCCACCCAGATGTCGATAAAATAGCATTTACTGGATCCACCGAAGTATTGATTCGTATAAATCCGTTGTTGCGTATTAAATCGTTGATTAAATTCAGGTTGGGCATCTGATAATGCGAGCTGCTGCGGCGAGTAATTTGAAACGAATTACGCTCGAATTAGGAGGCAAAAGTCCTAATATTGTTTTCAAGGATGCGGATAGTGAGTAGTTAATTAGTTAGCACTAAATCGGTTAATTATTTGCGTTTTATTAGTGAATCTTGCGGTCGAAACGGCGCATTTCGGGCTTTTCTTTAACCAGGGACAATGTTGTTGCGCCGGGTCGAGAATTTTCGTCGAATCTTCCGCGTATGACGAGTTTGTTGAGCGCAGTGTCGAAAGGGCAAAAAGTAGGACCGTGGGAAATCCGTTTAGTCTGGAGAACGAACAAGGGCCGCAAGTTGACGAGGAACAAATGAATAAAATATTAAGTTTGATCGAGGCCGGTAAAAATGACGGAGCGAAATTGATGTGCGGCGGGCAACGTCACGGATCAAAGGGTTATTTCATCCAACCGACCGTGTTTGCGGGTGTCAAAGATGGCATGAGAATAGCCACAGAAGAAGTTGGTCATTTTTGAATTTTTTTTTCTTTTAAAATTAGTGATTTTGATAATTATTATTTTTCCTTTTTTAGATTTTTGGTCCCGTGATGCAAATTCTTAAATTCGATAGTGTGGAGGAGGTCATTCGAAGAGCTAATGACACCGAATACGGTTTGGCGGCGGCGGTTTTTACGAGGGATATTGAGAAAGCGATGTTTGTTACGCAAGCACTCAAGGCCGGAACAGTTTGGTAAGAAATTTCTAAAGAAAATTAATAATTTATCAAATTTCTGAAATCTATTCGAATTAGGGTTAATTGCTACGATGTTCTGGAGGCTCAGTCGCCGTTTGGTGGATACAAAAAATCAGGTTTTGGGCGTGAATTGGGGGAATATGGATTACAAGCGTATACCGAAGTGAAAACGGTAAAAATACATAAGATTGTGTGAAATTTGTGTGATATTTTTAATTTTGTTTTCCTTCTATAGGTGACTATCAAAGTTCCCCAGAAAAACAGTTAAACGCACGCTTTATATTTTATATGATATATATTCTGATTTGATACGATTATGAATAAAACATTTATACTAGTTCGTAATTATTCATATTCTCCTCTGAATACCACAACATTCCTATCAGTTTCATGAATTTTCACTTCATACAAAAGTGATTGCCCAATTGATTTACTCAATTGTTGCCATACAAAAACCGCCACGTTTTCGGTGGTGCTAAAACGAATCATCATCATCTAAATTACACGTTCGTGGTTGTAAAAATTCGATTATTACCTCACTTTGTGTCTGAAATACGATACATCTTCGTCTAAGTTTTTGTGATCCAAACAATCCATGACTGCCGCCTGCAAAATGTCAAATCAGTCATTTCTCCCTAGATACACGCTAACTAGCCAACTGACATGAATGTGCTGTTTAAGATCCGCTAGATTCATCACCATTCCGGTATTTGGAGCAACCTACAACAAAATATTTTGTACAAACTGTTTCCGCTCGTTTTAAAAATATTTTATTCACCTTGCCTTTAACTGTAACTTCGACTATGAGTAAAAATAAATTTTTTAGTACGCAAAACCGCTAATTGTGTTGTAATATGTGCGATACCTTTGTAGTTATGTCCATGTCCATTCGGGTTATTGCACTTGCCGTATAGTGCGGCATTTTCATCGGGTGTCAAACTTTTGCTGTAAAAGTGAATGGTTGTTGTAAGACAAAAACATTTTTAATCGAATACATACCTGTGCAATCGATGACTCGCACTGAAAGTTTCTGTTCTAGTTAAATACGCAACAGGTTCTTTCGATTCGTACTTCTCGTTGACACACGCTCCAACACTGTCATCTTCCATGCCACCTATTCTGTTGCTTGATCGCGACCGGTTGGAAACATACTGCATTTGTCCAGACATGGATAAACGATCAAACTAATTTAATGGCTAAGTCGCGTGAGATCGTTACTTTGCAAGTTGGTCATTTCTCTAATTTTATCGGGGCTCATTGGTGGAATTTACAGGTAAATTTTTAAATTTCGCTCGTCGACATCGGGCTAATTCGATTAAATTCTAATTCCAGGAAGGATCGTTCGTGTACGATGAGAAAACACCAACAGACATCAACCATGACATGTTATTTAGAGAAGGACGAACCAGAAACGTGAATTAAAAATTCACAATAAATGAGAATCAAATATAAATATTTTTACTTTTACTTTAAAAACAGGGAGAAGACACATACGTACCTCGGTTGGTGGCCATCGACTTAAAAGGCAGCTTAAATACACTTAAGGAAGATGGAAATTTGTACGGCGGAGGTCAAAAATCGAATGAAGTTCCGTGGGAAGGAAAAGTGAACGTGTTTAAGACAGAACCGTCGCAAAAAAATGAGTTTTTATGCGATTTGGAGAAGGAAGAAGTGTGTTGTTGAATAAAATGTATGTTTTTTAAATTCGTTAATGTTAAAATACATTTTTTGTTACATATATAAAGGCGCAAATGAGAAAAGAAAATTGCTCCGAGCAAGAAAAAGATATTTGTCAAGCATCATCGTCTGACAATTTAAGTTCTTCGGAGAATTCCAGCAGGACAAAATTGTATGATTTGGATAGCAAAGTGCAGTTGTGGTCCGACTTTGTCGGGACCCATTACCATCCGCGGAGTGTGTATATAATTGATCAATTCTCACACGATAAGTAAATCAAGAGTAGAAATTTAAAAATTGCATAAAAATTGTATTTTTTGTTTAAACTACTGTAGTGATTCGGATTTATTCGAACATTTTGGATTAGGAGAACAAGTTTGGTCGAATGAGAAAGTTTCGGACGAAATTGAAAATAAAATCCGATATTTCACGGAAGAATGTGACAATTTACAAGTGATTTTATTCGTTTTACTCATTTTTCGGCAAAAATAATCAATAAATCTAATTTGATTTAATTAGGGTTTCAATTTAATCGTTGATGGGCACAACGGTTTCACCGGACTTGGATCTGGAATTTCGTCTTTATTACAAGACGAATACGGGACGAAAACTGTAGTATCTATCCCAACTTTTCCAGTTCCGGCAGAAACCAACGTAAAAAAAAATTTGTTTATATCAAACGTGAGAAAAAAGTAAATTATTTTCTATTTTAGCACAAGATTCATATGAAAATGTTTTCAATGGCCTACACTTTACAACGACTCTCATCACTGACATCGATCGTTATTCCCGTGTCATTAGCGAGAAACATTAGAGAACCAGACAAAACAAGGAAGTTTCCGTTTTTAAATTACAACGTAAAATTACAATTATTTAAAAAAAAATATTTTTTGTTATTAAATATATTTTTTTAACAGCCACATTTACCTTATCACACGAGTTCGATTATTGCGAGCGCCTTAGACACCGCAACATTAACGTATCGGGTGAAGAAATCTCCAATTTTGTTATCGGAATTCGCATCGTCTTTAGTCTATCGAGGAATGAAGGTGCGATGATCATTTAGAAATTTCATTATTTTATTCATATTACTTTTAAAGGTGTCTGGGTTAAGCGTGAGTTTACCGTTTCCTGTTAACCCCGACTGTATTCAGCCAGGATTTAACGATGACGATGATGCGGATATTTGTCAAAGTCTCATGTTTGGGCTCGATATTAAACACAATCCTAGTTTGTTTCAGTCTATGGTAGTGCGGGGTATCGAGGATATGAATTTTCAAAAGTATCTATTTCTATTTTTAAGTTCAAATTTTTTTTTTTCTTTTAATGTTTCTATATATTTTTCTAGTTTGCCATCTATGCCTCAAAAAAATAAAAATACTTATTCGAATCGGATAGAAGCGCTGCAACATATTATTGACCCAAAATGTCCTAGTAAATTAAGGTGAAATTTCATACGGGTATTCGTGTTTATTTTTAAAATTTCTTTAAATATCATTTTTTTTTTTGTTAGTGTTGTTAAGGAAGTGCGAGATGCTTGCTTTACGCACGCACCGTTTCCTAACATTTTCAATTCTCACGTAGAAAGTGTTGGTTTTGTGAACATGGCTAAAAAGAGACCAAAATCATCGGGTAGGTTTAGGCTTTTGGTGTTGACGAATTGAAAAAATAGCGTAATTAAATTGTGAAATGTGTTTTTAGGCGTGTCTCGAGTGCCTGTTCTAGCTGGACTCCATTGTAATACCGTAATAGGCGATACGATACACGAAACTTGGGAATTTTGTCGAAAACAAGATGTAAAAAGATTCCATGCGCTTTTTTCACACAATTACGAACTTGACGATGTAAAAGAAATGTTGGAAAATTTGCATCAACTCGGTGCAAATTATCACGATGTAAATTGATAATAAAATACACAAAATTATTTACTAAAGAAAAAACAAAAATTCGTAACTTAATTTCACCGCCCAACGAACCGCGACCGCTATTTTTAGACGCGACCGGTTGGGCGGACATGTCTTGCGACTATGCCAAAGGTCTATCATCCTACGAAAACAAGGGGAAATGTGGATTACCCGAGGTAAATTGCACGGAACAGATCACTAAAATTATAAAAACTAAATCGTTTCGACACGTTTTAGAAATTCGACGACGAAGAAACGGTGGAAACCAAATCAAAAATGGTGGCGGACATGATCAGAAATGCTAATCACGTTGTTGTTCACACCGGAGCAGGAATCAGCACCGCTGCTGGAATTCCAGACTTCAGGTGAAATAAAATATTAAAAAACTAAAACAAAAACAAAACCGC
Organism: Strigamia transsilvanica; assembly: GCA_034701245.1. Classification (NCBI taxonomy): domain Eukaryota; kingdom Metazoa; phylum Arthropoda; class Chilopoda; order Geophilomorpha; family Linotaeniidae; genus Strigamia; species Strigamia transsilvanica. The sequence continues at coordinate 22,474 of JAQIXU010000350.1, read as the reverse complement.
CATTTTTATACAGAGGACCCAAAGGAGTGTGGACCCTGGAACAAAAAGGAGCGACCCCAGACACGAGTCTATCGTTCAACGACACAGTGCCGACCGTAACTCACATGGCTTTAGTAGCGATGCAGCAAGCTGGATTTATAAAATATTTAATCTCACAAAATATTGATGGTCTGCACCTAAAATCCGGTTTCCCGCGATCGAAACTAGCCGAATTACACGGCAACATGTTCATCGAGGAGTGCGATCAGTGTAAAAGGTTTTAAATTGCTAATTTCAATTTAAAATGACAAATAATTGATTTTTTTTAAATTAATTCTATTCAGGCAGTTCGTAAGGGACACTTGCGTGACTACGGTCGGTCAAAAGTGTTTAGATAAACCTTGTCCTGTGCCGAAAAGGGGCGGGCGAGCTTGCAGAGGGAAACTATATGATAATATACTGGATTGGGATGCCGAATTACCTTTGGGTGATCTACAGGAGGCTGATAATCATTCAAAGTAAATTTATTTGTAAATAATTACAATTTGGAATACCGATATTTGTTTTTCAGGGCAGCCGATTTGAATATATGTCTAGGAAGTACTTTACAAATAGTTCCTAGTGGCAAATTACCAATAGCGAGCAAATCCAACGGTGGAAAATTGGTTATATGTAATCTCCAGCCAACTAAATATGTAATTTAGCAATTAATTGAATTTGCGTAAATGTTTATATATATTTTTTTTGTATATTTTTAGGATAATTTAGCAGATTTAATAGTAAACACTTATGTGGACAACATGATGGTCCAAATTGTTAAATTATTAGGCATTGAAATCGCGCGATACGATAAAGAAAACGACCCAACTCGAAGGAAAATGATTAAAAGTGAACAATTCTTCGAATGGACGTTAAGGAAATGGCAGCCCATTTCAAAATCGCCTCGAAAACTGCCTCATCCGGAGAGAAAAGCAAAGAAACTTAAAAAAGAATCTTAACTTTTGACTTTTTTATTAATTTTTCAATAAATATATTCAATTTCAAACGTGAATTCAGTTTATTTCCATCAGTTATTACATTTAGTTGATTTATTTTTTTTTACTTCAATGGAATGAACCGGGAGCTGTGGGTAGCACCAATACCAGGTCGTCCATGTTTGACTGGTTTGTATGTGATGCTAAATTCGCCCAAATAATGTCCAATCATTTCAGGCTAAAAAGTGTGGAAATGTCAGTTTTAACGTTTGATTTTTAAAGTTAGTTTTACCTTGATTTCAACTTGATTGAAAGCTTTGCCGTTGTAGACTCCAACGATGCTGCCAACCATTTCTGGAACGATCACCATGTCTCGAAGATGGGATTTAACTACTGCGGGTTTTTCCATCGGTGGCGCTTCCTTTTTCGCTTTTCTTAATTTCTTTAAGAGTGCCATCGAACGTCTTTTCAGTCCCCGTCGGAACCGTCTACGTGCACGACAGTGCATTAACTCCGACAACTGCTCTCTACATACAAATAAATATATTTTGGTTAATATGCTTTAATTTTTTGGACAAATATTTTAATTTACGTGGTCATATCGAGGAGTTGATCCAAATCCACACCTCTGTATGTGTATTTTCTGAATGTTCGCTTCTGCTTAACGGGTTCTTGTGACTGAAATATGAAAAATATAATTAAGTCTTGATTGGTACACATAACAACAACAATAATAATCCAATATTTTGTTAGAATGTTTTATCTTTTCGGATAAACTCGAGCCATTTTGCTTTCGAGATTTGTGAAAGCGGTTGTACGTATGGTCTAAAAATTGCAAAGTAGACGCCATATTTTCAGGAAATATGGCTTGATTACATTCGTAGATATGTTTCGGGTTAAAAGTATTTCATTTATAATGCTGGATGATTACGATAGGTATAAAAATTTGGTGGATTTTTAATAATGTTTTACCTCCGCCATGATTATCACGCCAACGATCCAGTGAATAAGAGTCGCGCTGTTTCTAGCGCGGTAAGATCCCGTTGCCGTCTCGCGCAACGAGATTTGAGTGTCTTGGATACAGACAGGACGGAACTGAACCTAAACTCTCGACTTATAAACATTTTTACCCAGTCATTTACATACTGACCTGCACAATTCAAAAAAAAATTCAAAAAAAAAATAACTCGGACATTATTTTCATTTTGTTGCCCCAGATTAAAAACGGAAGTCGTCTTTCTTTCACTTTTCAATCACGACTGGACCATGGTGGAAAAAAAAAATCTTAAAAACGGAAATCGTCATTCTTTCACTTTTGAGCCACGACTCCGCACGACTCGACCAGTGGAAAAAAAATCTTTTCCACCGCCGTCCTGGTCAAAAATAAAATAGTTTCCGCTATGATGCGCTAGTGTAATAAGCAGCATTTATAGTAGCGTGTAAATTACATTTACATTATTTATAGATTGAAAACAAAACCAAGCTCAAACCATCAGATCTAGCAAATTTTAATATTTATTCATTCTCAAACTTCAAATATAATAGCAAATAAATAAAAATAAATTCATTCGATAAATTCCTTTATTTGTTCACACAAAAAAATTCAAATTTGCTACAAAACATTAAAAATGCAGTTTCTTGTCATTGTATTGTATTCATGTAGCTTACATCCCGTTACCGTTCCTGGCTTTTACTGAAATATAAAAAAGAACATTTAGTCTATTGGTTTTTAAACCCAAATATGCGTGACAAAAGATTTTATTTTGTCAGACATGAAGACAGCATAACTTCACAAAAAATCAGTGGAAACTGCGAATGTTTTATCCATTTTATCATCACTCCCATTTATTTATTTTTAAAATAATTAAAAACCATAGAGGTTTTTACACTTACAAAGACTTTTCCCACACTTCGAAACTTGGGCTGCCTCAAGATCATCTAGAAATAAGAAAAGCATTGATTAAAATTGTGTTTCCTTAACTAAATTTCACGTTGATGCAGTATTTATTGTCAGACATGAAGACAGCATAACTTCACAGAAAGTCAGTGGAAACTGCGAATGTTTTATCCATTTTATCATCATTCCCATTTAATTTTTTTTTAAATAATTAAAAACCATGGAGGTTTTTACACTTACAAAGACTTTTCCCACACATCGAAACTTGGGCTGCCTCAAGATCATCTAGAAATAAGAAAAACATTGATTAAAATTGTGTTTTCTGAACTAAATTTCACGTTGATGCAGTATTTATTGTCAGACATGAAAGCAGCATAACTTCACAGAATTAGTCAGTGGAAACCACGAATGTTGTATCCAAATTATCATCACTCCCATTTATTTTTTTAAAAATTGAAAAATACAAAAAAGTACTTACTTAACGGTAAATTCCAGAGAAAATTCCTTGTATGTGTGTTACGAATTAACGTATCTAGAAAAGAGAAAAATCATTAAATGTTTGCAGATTTCAGATTAGCGAAATAATTCTTTCAGTTCATTGATATGTGTCAGTCATGAAGGCAGCAAATACTATCATTAGTAATCAAGTGGAAACCACGAATGTACATTCCAAAATCATCAGTCCCATTCAATGTACCAAAAGAAAATTTTTTTAAAAGCTATTTTGCTTTGTACTTACACGAAATTTAAAAATCCTTCCAGCCGATCATCCTTTGTCGAGATTCCTGAAAATAACAAAAAAATAATTAAATATAAAAGACTAAATTTCTTCACATATTTCTAATGCTCGAAATCATTCAAGTGCGGCGAATTTAATTAAAATATTGATTTTTTTTAAACTTAATAATAAAACATAAATCTAAATATGCAAGTGTATGGATAGATGAAAAGTATAAATGCTAGATTGAAATGGATTAGTTAATGGAAACCCGCGTGTCAAACAAACCTTTCGCTTCCGCCATTTTCGACCCGAAGAATAGCGCAGCACATCGACACGACAACACCAAACTCGTGATACGAAATGTTTGCCGGCGTGCAGCGGTGTGCGTTTAAATACCTTGCCGATCTGCGCAACACCGGATATAGAATTAAATAGTTTTGTACCAATCGCGAGCGAGCAAGGAAGCAAGACAAAGATAGCGCCCTCCGCTATCCCAAATATTTACCAGACACCTAGTCACAGAATAATAAATCTGCGAATTAATGTTGGAACATTACATCTCACTTTACACCTTTTGTAAAAATAAAAATAAATATCAAACAAAATAAAAACATTTAAAAAAACAACAATTCTATGGACGGGAACAGCAGCGCCACCACTAAAACCATTCTCTCAAATGGCTCCGAAAAATGGGCTGTCTAAACGCCAAAAAAGAAGCCTTACCTCGCAAATATTAAGAAAATACTGGGAAAATAAACGATCGCAAGCAGGACCGAGGTAAGAATATAAAAAAATTCAAAACCAAATTGGTACCCGAGCTTACAAATAGCATGTTTATCAAATCAACCGCATGTTTATCTATTGGTCGAAATAAGCGCGCGAAATTCAAACACTCATTGAGGGTAAAGAACCAAATCCATTTATTCAATCAATTACTAACTTACACTATCATAGAAGAACCGTTTTCACATTGACATAGCTATAATTATTATTTTTATTACCTTGCTTGGTCTTTAAATCCGTGTTAACAATTTTTGGTGACGACTTTTCAATTTTTTTTTTAAAACTTATTGATTAATTATACACTACAACAACGGCATTTCTTTTTGCTTATCTAAATGTTTAATTAGCTTGGAACCCTTGCAAGAAATTTTGTATCACTTTCTTCAATTCCGCGTCCGTCTGTTCATCGATTTTCCCTTCTGTCGCGATCTTTTTCAATAAATCGCGTTGACTCGAGCGAATGTGCTGTACAAATTCGCTCTCGAATTTCGTGATCTTCGCCGGATCCATTTTATCCAAGTGCCCTTTCACTCCCGAGTAAATTACAGCCACCTGCTCCTCAATTGCCATGGGCACTGAAACAAAACAACAAAATTTCACAATTTAAACTCCATTTCACCCGACAAAACGTCACTCGTTTACCGTATTGTCCTTGCTTCAACAATTCGGTCAAACGAACACCACGATTTAAAAGTTGTTGAGTCGAAGCGTCCAAATCAGACCCAAATTGGGCAAAAGCGGCCACTTCACGGTATTGAGCCAATTCCAATTTCATGGAACCAGCGACCTTGAAAATAGAAAAAAAAATTGAAATTTTAAAATTATTTTATTTTATTTAAATTACCTGTTTCATGGCTCGGGTTTGAGCAGCCGATCCGACACGGCTGACGGACAAACCGACGTTAATGGCGGGCCGAATGCCCTTGTAGAAGAGCTCAGTTTCCAAAAAGATTTGTCCATCGGTGATGGAAATCACATTGGTCGGGATATAAGCCGACACGTCACCAGCTTGGGTTTCGATTACGGGCAGGGCAGTGAGGGAACCACCTCCGAATTTGTCGCTCATCTTGGCCGCACGTTCCAACAGACGTGAATGAAGGTAAAACACGTCGCCGGGGTACGCTTCACGACCCGGGGGTCTGCGCAACAGCAGAGACATTTGTCTGTACGCCACGGCCTAATCCACAAAACAAAACAAAAAATTAAAAATCAATTTTTAAAAAAAAAAAAATCCAAAAATCAATTCAAACCTGTTTGGACAAATCATCGTAAATAATGAGAGCATGTCGGCCGTTATCTCTGAAAAATTCACCCATGGCGCACCCCGAGTACGGCGCCAGATATTGCAACGGGGCAGCGTCGGAAGCCGTGGCACTCACAATAATCGTGTATTTCATCGCATCTAGTAACACAATTTACAGTTAGAGGGTCAAAAATCATCTCGCAGCGATTAAAACTCACCAGTGTCGGTCAATCGTTTGACTAATTGGGCAACGGTACTTCGTTTCTGCCCAATAGCTACGTAAATGCAGTACAATTTCTTCTTTTCCTCGGCACCATCGTTGAAACGCTTTTGGTTAATTATAGTATCGATAGCAACAGATGTTTTGCTAAAAATTAAAAATTAAAAAAGAAAATTTAATTTCACAAACATTTTTTCTTTTCGTCACATTTACCCAGTTTGTCTGTCACCAATAATCAATTCTCTCTGTCCACGTCCAATCGGTACCAAACTGTCCACAGCTTTGATACCAGTTTGCATCGGTTCTTTGACCGAAGTTCTAGGAATAATTCCGGGTGCTTTAATACCGACTCGAGCCCTCTTCACGTTCACTAATTCGCCCTTTAAAACGTAAAGAAAACGCATCAATCTAGTTATTTAGTTGTTGTTTTTGTGGGTGGTTATTACTTTTCCATCGATAGTGTTTCCTAAAGCGTCAACCACACGTCCCAAAAGTTCCTCGCCGACCGGAACGTCCACAATGGCTCCAGTTCGTTTCACTATGTCGCCTTCTTTAATCAGTTTATCGTTACCGAACACTACAACACCGACGTTGTCGGCTTCCAAGTTGAGAGCCATTCCCTAAGAAAAAACAAAAACATTTTGTAACATCAAAGATTTAAGAATTTTCGGTTTTTTGGTACCTTCAAACCGCTGGAAAATTCCACCATTTCCTCGGCTTGGATGTTTTTTAAGCCATAAACTCGAGCGATACCATCACCGATGGACAATACACGTCCAGTTTCCTCCAAATCGCTCGATGTGGCTGCGCCCAAAATTCGGTCTTCGAGGATGGACGAAACCTCTGAAAGAAAATTTTTGAAATTGTAAATATTTAAAAAAAAAAATTTTTCGCAGTTTTATGGCAAACCTGGCGCTCCTGCTCTAGTAACATGTGTAGTTGATAATTTTCTGGTCCCGATATAACTAGATGCAATTGATTTGTGAGTAATCTGTGATTGGAAAAAAAATCGGGTGAATTTTATTTTAAGGTACCGGTTTAGGTTAAATATAAGTTGGCTCGGTAAGGTTCAATAGTGAGCATTAAATTTGGGTTAGGGATATTAGTAATGTGTTTAATACCTTGTTGGCATGTTTCGGTAATTGTTTTGCCAAACAGGCGACGACTCTAGCCGAGAGGAAAGCCATTTGCCACCCTTAGAGGAGTTACACGAATCGAAAATACAAATTCCAAGATGGAGAGCCTTTGCAGCACCCCAAGGACAATGAGAACCCCGTAGCAAAAATTTATTCGCAACTGCAGCTAAATAAAATGCAATTTTATTTTTTTTAATTATTAACAGAAATCTGTCCTTTTAACTTCTTACATATGTTTTGCAGTTTAACTTTAATCGTAAAAAAAATATTTAAGGCTTATATCCGCGCGGCCTCGTGGTCAAACGCAAAAGCTCGTGTAAAACGAATGGTTGCCTAGGTTACAAATAGTAAATAAACAGAATATTTACAAATTTATCCTTTTGATTAATAAAATAGACAATCGAAAGTTGTCTGATTTGTATATATTTCTTTTCTTGACAATTCCGGAAAGCAGCAATTAATTATTCCACAAATAAAAACCCTTGAGTTTGAGATTACTTTCATGGCCGCCGCTCTTCCCGTGATGTATACGAAAAGCGTTAAAACGTTTTTCAGTGTTGTCACTGACAATTAAGCACCAAAATCAACCGAGAACCGAAAAGAAATCAAGGTATTACACCTACACCTTACATACAATACAATTCGTGAACTGTCAGTATCTAGCAATGTGATTGGTCGGCTGGTCACAACAATAGACGACCTACAAAGCGACGAGGAAGCTGGTGCTAATTGGGATGCTATGGTGATCTGACGAACGGTTTTTCACCGTTTTTCCCTTTAAAATCTCCTCAAATTACAAAATGCCGAGAAGAAAACGCGGATCACTCGACTATCACCACGCCCTTAAAAAACATGCAATTGCTAGGTCAAAAGAAAGGTTGCAGCTAAACTTGCTCCCGTACATATTTATTTTATTTATTTATTTACTCGTGATTATTAATAGAAAAATATATTTCTTGATAATAGCATGCCCCCACGGTTAAGAAGAACGGATAGCACATCGACTCCAGTCAGCGTCAGCAGTGTTTCATCCGAGGCCGAAGACAGTCGAAGTAATGACCGACAAGATTCGATGAATGCAGACGACGCTAGTCAAGCAAAAGTGGCGGTAATTGGAACTAACGCGTCACAAATTCAACTATTTAATTTAATTATATCACACAGTCTAATCAAGTTCATACGCGCCAGTTGCGGCGATTGGAGAACGGGACTGCGGGCAAATTTCTCGAAAATTGGACCCCCGAAAGCAGTAACCGCGAAACTAGAAAACTAACTAGAAAAATCTATAAGGAAGGGTACGTGAAATATTTGCTGTTGGTAATAATTGATTTATTAATCGTGTTTTGTGCGTTTCAAGGGGCCGCAAGTGGCAATCGTACAACGATCAAGGAATTTTCGTCAAATCCAACGTGGATTTTTGCGACTGTCTCGAAGAGTCTTGTCCCGGCTGCCATTTTCCGTGTCCGAGATGCACGTCGACGAAATGCGGACACGAGTGTCGAAATAACAGGAAATGGACGTACGATTACGTGGAAATCGAAGGAGCTTCCGATTACATGATCCGCAACCCGTATAAATAACACTTGGGTCGATTTTATTAATCGAATTAATCAAATTATGTACAGTTAAAAGAGGTAATAAATTGCACCGCGGTCTACACGGAGCGAGAAGCTTTAAATAGTCTAGCTATCGTGAACCACACGTTTTTACGGAAGCCTTCGCACGCCGTCCATTGGGTCTCCCACAAGTGGGGTCTGTTTTCTGGGTACTGCTTCAAAAATTTGTGCAAAACTAAGAAAAAAATTATTTTTAATCATCAATCAACTGGAAATTTAATTTTCTGTCTACCTTTAAACATTGAGTCCGAAATTGGCGACGAAAAGCCGATGTTTTGATTAGGAAATAAGTCGATAACGTCCTGCACGACAGAAAAGCCTATTCCCGATCGTCTGTGGCTTTTCCGTACAAATATTAAATCGATTACGGGCATGCAGTAACTTTCCAGTTGGTTCTCGCTGTACGTCATTCCTGAAAAAATTTTTTTGAAATTGAAAAAATGTTTTAATTTTTTTTTTGAAGTATTTACCTGTGCATTTGGCAGTGTAGAATCCAATCGCGACGCCATTTTGCCAGTAAATTCGTGCAAATTCGTCGCGAAAAACGGGTAGATATTTTAAATTTGCATTATCGTTTTCGTACTCTCCGAAAACTATGGAATTAAGGCACCATAGAACCAAGTAGTCGCCTAACGTCGACACCTGGAAGTCGTTCAAGTTAAAAGACAAAAAGTTATACATTTGTTTTGAAGGTTTTTAACCTGACAAAAATTATTTCTCGTTTTATCGTTGGTTCGAAGGATTCTAGCAATGGACCACCATTGTCCGAGCCATACAGCAACGGCTAGATTTTTGACAAATGTTATCTTTGGGAAAAATTGGGAAAAATTTGGCCGGATTGGTCAGCACTTACTTTTTACACAATTTGGGCAACGAAGGGTTAGACTCTCCAATGTCTTCTCACTGGATTCGTATTTGTTTAGAATCTGACAAGTAATCGCGTCTTTCGAAGGAAAAATCTAAAAAAAAATTTTTTATCAGATTAGAGATTCAGAAATCACACATAATCGGTTATGTAAACAGTACAGATAATTAAGTAATGCAATGCAATTATGCACAACTAACCAAGACCAATGACAAAAAACTGTACTGGTATAACCAGTACGATTGGGTGAAAAGTTCATTCGGTTTAGACATTCGCAAATTGGATGCGTAGTTGTTTCTTTTTCTTTTATTGTGTAAGCGGTACAAATATTTAATTCGGACTTACTTTTTTGACACAACATTGCGTCGTAAACGTTTCTGTCGATGTATCATTTTGCCATTTGATTAGCACGTTTTCTTTACTTATTTGAGGCCAATCTTTATCCGATTTGAGGAAATCAACAGGAAATTCCGACATAGTGAAAGCAGGCCGAATAGGTGCTCAGCCAAAAACAACATCCTTTTATATTTAAAAAAGAAATGATCACTTGGCGATCACGCAGGAAACACGCGTTAAACAATTTGTTACACCATCTGTTGAGGAAATGAAGAGGTTTGACAAAGATGGATGACCGGTGTTGAGTTTTGAATTTTAAATTTTTATTTTAATTCAAGTTTTTACTTAAAAAGTACAAATTTATCAGTAACACCCATGATTTTTGTTGAGGGGGAGGGAATATAAGAAGATTTAAAGTATGTACACAAGTAAAAACAGTGGAATAAAAGAATTACAATTATAACACATAATTACAAACGATTTTGTTTTCTTCAAAGTAAAGGCTTGACTAGTAAGCAGCAGAAATTTCAAAGCGAAGTGTGACTTTATTTGTTAAAGATGTTTCAAAAACTCTCCACTAAAGAATAAGAATTTGATTGGTTAAACTTTAAATTGCCATCATTTTTTTAAAAATTCCATTATCATAATTCTCTTTTACCACAAGATTAAAAAAGAAAAGAAAATCATTTTCAAACAAAGTGTCAAATAATTGAATAAATAGTTACAGTAACAGGAAGAAAAAAATAATAAAAATACTGGAAAGTAATGAAAATTACAAAAAGAAAATTATTAATGGTCGGTAAACAAGCAATGGTTTTGAATCGTACCCGGTACAGATGTACAAAATCAAATTTTAAAATCGGGAAGAAAAAAAAATAAACGAAAAGAAAAATATATTTAGTCAACACCACTGAAAATTTCCGCCCCTTCAATGGCTGTGAGAACTTTCTCTCGCAGTTCTTGGTAACTTTCGTAAGGTGGTAAATCGAGTCGATTAAAACTGCATGAAAACATAAAAAATTAACAATCAAATAATTAACCAATCAATCAATCAATCAATCAATCAATCAATTACCATGTGTGCGCTCGTGGATAACTTTTTGCATTTCCCCATTTTTCAATCGTAAACAACTGCGGCCCATTACTGCCGTACAACTCTTTGAACCCGTTCATCGGGACCCTCGACGTGCCAGTAACAAATTGCAATAGACGAGCTCTCAACTCATTATTAAACGATAACACAACCTACGAAATAAAATAATTAAAAATTTCAATTTTTTGAAAATTAAAAATAAAGAAACTGTCAATATTTACCCGCCAAAACCATTGTACGACAATATGATTGGCGTGGTAATCCCCTTTGTACACCGTATTGGTTTTCCAGTCTTTGACATCGATTTTCCCAATACCGCCGATAAGCAACTGAAACAGCAAAAATTAATTAAACAAGAAAAGCAAACGCTCGAATGTCAATCGCAACCTCTAATTCTTGTTCGTCGAATATTTTAATCAAAGTCAAGGGCACGATCTCGCAGAACCCTTCGAGAAATGCGTTCATCTGTGGCTGGATTCGCGACATAAACCGTTCTAGAATGACTAAGCTGTCGATAGAAAACGTGCGATCGTTTTTAATTAGTTGGGACGTTGGATTTGTGTGTGTTTATACGACCGGCCGACGTGTTCTTACTCGATGTATTCCTTCTTGTTCTCTTGCGTCACGGGAATGTTGGCTCCGTTTGGTTTCAGCTCTCTTTGGTGCATCTGGAAGAGTTGGTCATCCCTACTTTATATGAAGTGAATTTTGGTTCGAGCCAAATTTTAAACGAGATAGCAACATTTACCAGTCCAAAGGTTTCTTCATCCACGCAAAACCGAATGTCCAACTCGGCCGGATCGTTCTCCAAAATCCACACCAAGGAATTGTAATATTCTGAATCCTGATCAAAACAAAACGAAAAAAAATACTTAAAAAACAAAACAAAACAAAACAACAAAACTAAATTTAAAAATCGCAACAAACCACCGATTCCATGTCAGTAATCGTTATTGTTTTACCCAACATCATTTTATAAAATGGACGAATAAAAAAGGCTTAAAAAAAAATCAATAAAATCAATAAAAATCAATAAATTGCAGAAAATGACAATTTTTACCATCTAAAAGTTTTCCATGGTACACAGCCATCCCAACAACACGGCCAATAAATTTGAAATAAGCCACGTGGTCTTCGTTACAAACGCCGGAGAAAGGATTGATTTGAAGTGTATAATTATCCCTGTTGTGGAAAATGAATTTCATAAATTAACCAAAATTTAATAAATCAAAAATTTCATCTCACGTGGCTGAATATTCGAATAATCCGTAGTAAGGATTGAACATTTCTCTAGATAAAAGGAAAAACCATTCTCTAGATAAACCACCATAATCCAAGCCGATTTCGTTTTCAAATTCAATCCATAATTTTGTTTTGAGCAGCTCAGGACGGGGAACGTTGGAAATAATCCGGAACGAATCCTCCAAAATATTTGATCTATTTACTTTGATTTCAAACTTATTTGGTAAATTCGACTAAAAAAAAAATAAACAACGAAACGATGTAAATCTCAAAATCAGCATTCAAATTGACACAAACGAAAATTACCGGCTTCTTGAGTTGAGATTTCAAATACTCGTACTTCCTTTTGTAATCTCGAGAATACGGAACTGCCTAAATAAAAGTCGAACAAACATTTTTAAATAAAAACATTTTTGGTTTATAAAACAAATCTTACTGGTCCTGCGATAGCCGGATTAGACAACCTTGGGTCTTCCCATTGAGTTGAACGAGTATCTAATAAACAAAACAATTTAAATTTAATTTAAAAACAAGTTTCACCTTTTGACTCAAATTTCTTTTACTGTGATCAATAAAAAAGATCCTTCCATCGGTGTGAACTCGTTCCTCCCAACCTTCCTACAAAATTAACAGCAAAACATTAAAAATTGCAATTTCTCGAATTACAACAGCCAAGAAAGTCATTAAGAATGTCGCAACTGCGTGTTAATTATGCTAAATTATCACGTAATTAATAATTAGGACGGATTGTGACATTTTCAAGACGAACGGAACGTCATTACACACCGGGAGTGGTCCAAGAGAATCTTCCTGCTGCCTCCGGTTTGGTAAATTGGATTGATTCGGCAAAGAGCTTGGCCGACCGGATCTGGGATCAATCTTAAAACCAAAAACGCAAATGAAATTAAATTTAAAAAAAAAATTTAACTTATATTTTTTAACCCAAGTTGTCGTTCTGGAGTTGTGATCGATGAAAAAGACACGTCCACTGGGCGCCACTTGCATACTCCAACCTTCCGGAAGGCCTTCTTGATTTAATTGCCCCTTATCATCATTATCATCGCTCAACTGTAAACATCATTAAAATAAATAATTAAAACACTAAAAATAAATAAATAAATTGTTATAGATTTTATTTTTACATCTTGAGATGACCTTCTCGATTGGTCTGGACTCGCCTCATCTCCCGACGCCTACAAAGTAAACACAATGAATAATTTATTCAAACAAAAAGCTAAACACGAGGATAAATTCTTTTTCGTGTCACCTCTACACTATTTGAAATTTCCTCAGGCTGCGTGTACTGATTTATTAACAAAATCCAAGTTTTAATGTGAATTTGTTTAAAAAATCCACACTTAACTCACCTGAAGAGCATCAGATCTCGACTCAGCCTCACTTTCATCAACGCTGATATGGAATCGGCGTTGAAATTCTTGTACGACTGATTCGAGGCTCCTCTGTGGACCCTGGTCTTCAACGGGCGAAGCACTAATTAATTTAAAACAACAAACATTCGATTATAATTAAATTAAATTAAAATATATATATTTTTTAACCCTGTAGGACGTTCCCATTGCGTTGTCCTTGCCACGTGGTTCACGTAGTAAGTCCGTCCGTTTGCATCTTGGCGTTCTTCCCATCCTGGTGGTAAAGGACTTTGCGAATTCGCACTCGAGTAATTACCCGCCGCATTCTCGTCGGTAACCGCCTGACTGTCTATCGCATCCAGTACTTCCCAACCGGCCTGTAAACGAAACAAAAATATTTAACAAAAATAATTTTTTAGTTTTTATTTTATTTTTTACTTCGGTTTCTAATTGGCTCTGTGTTTCTTCCTCATCATCGGGTGTCGAACAATACGCATGGTAGAGTTGAAGATGGCCTTTGACCCGAGATTTTGCGCTGCAATTTGAAATTTTTTGTAGATTAGATAAGTTTTTTATATAAATATAAATGTATAAAAAATAAATCAAAGATTATAACCTGCGCGGTCTTAAAATGTAATATTTTGTCGATATATCTCTAAATTGTCGTTCGGTTGGGATGTGGTTAAAGGGTAAATGAACCATCCCCAAAAAATCATCGCGGGTCTTAAAATAAAACCAAAATAATTCGCAATTCACTTTTGTTTAGTCAGTTTTCTCTTTTGGGCCACTTACCAAACGATTTTCATCAAACACTTCCAAGATTAATTTATGTTCGTCAGGTTTTACCTTAAAAAATATATAAAAAATATTTATTTTCAAAAAAAAAAATTAAATTTTGTCTTATTTACTCTGAATATAAATTCCTCTTCCCATTGCGGATTCAATGTCTATGAAAAACCATTACATTTAGCAAGCAAAAACTAACAAATGTCAACTTTCGTTTTACTTTTTTCTTCGTTTTCGTGTGGATCACATCGATAATATTATTTTCGTTCGCAATTTCAACCAACTGAATCCTCACATATGGATCACTGAAACAAAACAACAAACATCAATGCTAAAAACACAAAAAAAAAATCATTACCTTGCTCCGAAAATATCTTTTTTCGCTAAATTGTGTCCACCGACCACTCTAAGTCGTAATAGCCGACTTTGTGAAATCTACAACAGAATGACATCATCAGTATAAGTGAAACCAATAATTGGACGTTGCGCGACCGTTGTGCCTAAGCCTACTAATTCGAAAGGTGTGCGATAGAAAGCGAGAAAATTTGTAATGATTTACGCCCATGACAACAAGACGTACATTTAACTTATGGACAGTTAGATAACGATTTTCTCAGTTGCGATTAATAATGCTTTTTAGGGACACAATTTTGCTCGTAATATTTACCTCGTCATCTTCTCCGCCTTGCCATCCTAAAACATTTGTATCAGCCATGCATTTAAATCAATTGCTATAAAGTTTGCCAAAATCCCGTTCGTTTTCAAGTTCTCCGTACTTAACACTGCATCAGAAAGTTATTACCTACGCGGTCCTGCGCATGCGTCATTGTGTGTATACAATTTCCCCTATCCAGTCGGAAATGAGAATGAGTGCGGTCATGAGGCAATTTGACGTCATTTACCAGTTTAAATATGACGTTACGAAATAATAATAATAATGATAATACGTAATTATAATTTTGTACACATGGAATTAAAACATAATGTGTATATTTTAAATTGTTTTATACAGAACTGGAAAAATTCATTACGAGTCATCATTCGCGAAAGATGGCACTGCTTGTTACGCACAAAATTATGACGTAATGATGTAGTAAATCGAGTAAAATCAAATCTGTCCACATTGATAAACGTTTTAATAAACTTCTGAATAAAATTTTGCTCTCAAATCTTGACAACAGTTGCATTATATTTTATTACAGTTCCATACAAATTCTAACAAAACGAAAATTGTGACAATAGCAAAGAGAATTGAAAATATATTTGTGACCCTTGCAAAAATAAATGATTACAAACAAAAATGCACATTCGTTGCAACGAAAATTATTATGCCTGAGCCGGACTATTTTGCAAAGCCCACTGAATAGCCCAGATGCTTAACGGTCTCATATAACCGAGTGAACGGCAGTTTTTCTCAGCATAAATAGCTTCGGGAGTTTGGTATCCCAATCCCAATTTATCATAAATCGTTGTGTACATTCCTTTGGCAGTGTTCATTCCTTCTTCAAACATCCCCTAAGCAAAAAAGCCAAACAAATTACAACAAAATAAACATTTGTGCCCTAATAATTTCGATTTTTCACCTCGTGCAACATAGTTGCAGCCAATGCGTAAGTCACGCCAACCCAAACTTCTTCCGACTGAACCGAGACGATATCGACGATTCCATTCGGCAGCATTCCATTCACGGCACCCATTTCTCCGCCTTTAAATTTCATCACGTTGTTGTCGTAAATAGTTCTAAGTGTCTTCTTAACATTTTCCAATGGAATAATCTGAAAAATTGATTCCAAACTTGAAATTTTAGAAAAATTATTGATCAAATTCGTATACTTCTTCAGTTACTCCGCTGGCTTTCAGGTACCAATGACCGCACAATTGATCCGACATTATGGTAAGCGAGTTATCGTTGTTGCGGTCATCAAACTTGTAGTATGTATCGTTCCATAATTTTTTATTGTACGCTTTTTTTGCTTTTTCCAATATTTCTCGATAAATTGTCGCTATTTCTTCTTCGCCTAATTTACGAGCCATAATTGTAGTCACGCACAAAGCCGCCAACCACAAACCTCCGCAGTATGCGCTAAAAGTGTCAAAAGTTCAAATAATCGTCGATTATTTCACGTTTCCGAATTACCTCGACCCTTTCATAATCCAAGTGTCGTACGTTTGATCGGCCGAGCCTGAATTTTCGATCAATCCATCTCCGTCAACGTCCCAAGATGTGCATTTAGCCATCAATATCTGCAAGTATTTAATTACGTAATGTAAACAAACAACGATCGTCAATTTGTATACTTTGACAGTAGGCCACATATTTCTTAAATAATCTTCATCCTTCGTGAACGTGTAATCCCTGTAAACTTGTAAAACGAATTTGATATTCAAATCTTTCCATTCAGTTGTGTCGTGAACAAAATACGAATTAACAGCCAGCCATGGTTCTTCCTCTAAAATTAAGAATAAAATAAAATAAAATAAAATAAAATAAATAAATAAGTTCAACCTGGATCCCCGATATCGTGCGGCACGCTATTAAGACTTTTTCTCTGGCCAATTTTGCCATCCATTAGAAACTTCGTGTTTCGTTTGTCCTCTGAAAGCGTCGCATCCACTAATTCAGATAAAAATTAGAAAATTTAAGTTTTAAAAACTATCGTATCCTTACTCATGTCATATTGCAAGCTGAGTTGCAACTTGGGCCAAAGCATCGCGAGTGCAAAAGAAGCGTAGAAATGTACGTCGTACGTGTTGTACATTCTGTATTCATGTCCTGCAATTTGTACATAAACTTAAAAAAATGTCGCGATTGATAGATTGAATTAATTCACCTTCTAAATATGCGAACTGTCCATATTCAGGACGGACGTCACCGGGAATTGATTCTTTTTGACTAGTTGCATGCGCATTCGATTTGATCCATACTGACCCACCATCCGAAATAAAATACAATTCGTTGAATAGTCCTGATTTGTACCAATTTGGAAATGAACTGCAATTTATAAACGAAATAAACATCGGCCCCGTTAAAAATCTATTCAATCATTACCGATTTTTTAAAATAGGATTTTGCCACTCCTCGATTAAATTCTCCCAATTCGAAACATTATCTAGAGCGTAGGCAGACAAATTCGGCGCATTTTGATTTTCATCAAACCAACACGTGTACCTCCTAAAACAATTCAAAAAATACCAATAATATATTTAGAATATTTAGAATCTACAAATTCAAAACAAACCTCCGATATTTAACCTCCGTATTTCCCTTAAACCAAATTGTCGGTATATCCCACGCGAGACAAAATTTCATTTCGCCATTACTCAAACCATCGACACAACACTGCGCCGCAACTGCGCAAGCAATTTCCTGACCTTTACGTGTTTTCTCACTCTTATCTAACAAAAAAACAAAAAAATAAAATATTTACAAACAAAACTCACAAAACCACATCAACCTTTTGACGAATCCAACTGCCCGTCCTCCTTTAAATCGTCCCAAACATCGGCGCCATTTCCCCTCGGATTAAACTCGACCGAATGACTAACTTTAACATTTTCATCTTCCGCCGCACTTATCGCAACAGTGCACTCCATATCCCTTATATTTTGATGCAACATCACCCCTTTAGCTACAAATTCTTTCTTCGTTTCCCTAAACGCCTCGGTCCAACAACCGCCATCTTTATCCTTCGCTCCACCACTCCCATTTTTAAACGTAAACGCGATGGAAACCTCGGCATCTTCGTCTCCTAAATTGTAAACCGTCCAAATAAAAACGGCCACGGGTAAACTCGAATCCTTATAATCGTGCGGAATGACGGGCGACACTTGACGGCAAACTAATCGAATCTTTACTTCAGGAATGTCGTAAGTGTACCAAGCTCGAGGATAAAGACCCCGATACGAAGCCTGGGATCCATCGAAACCCCAATTCCAAGATTTTAATTCTTTTTTCGGTTTTTCGGGTGAAAGGACCTTCTGGTACACCGTTGCTCCGTTTCTCCTGACGCAAACGATAAACTAGAGGAATTTAATCGATGAGAAATGCAAATTTTCGCTATTTAATACGAATTACTTGATCGGCCAGTACGGTGTTATGTTCGTATACACCTGGAGTTAATTGGAATCGACAAAACTCTCCTTTAAATCCGCGCCCAATAGTTCCTGATCCGATTCCTCCTAAAGGGACCCCGAACATTTGTTTGACTGCTACACAATTCATGCCGTCGATGAACGGTTTGCGCTTCAAGCGGCGCATTTTTAAATACCATAGGAAATATCTGTGAAAATGTAAAAATGTAAATAAATACATAAATGTGTAAAAATGTAAATGTAAATAAGTACATAAATTAAGATCGTTAAAAAGATTGATAAATCTACCGGAAACTCATTCCGATTAAATCGGGCAGTTGTTTTAGTCTCGGGCGTAGATATTGACTCCGTTTTTCTTTAAATTCGTGGTCCAAGCGAACTTTCCATCCGTGTACCTCGGCTTTTTCGTCAGTTGGCTCATTATCTGATGTCATCTTCAAATCTACCTGCACTCGTCGCCGAAGATCCAGTAAACTTGCCAGTAAACTAGTTCAACACCAGGAAGAGCGATCGCTAAGCGACTTATCGACTGCAGTGAAAATAGCGGCAAATACGAGCAGTAATGAAAAATATTTTTTTTAAATTTATTTTAAATTAAGCAAATTTTACAGTTAAATTCTTCAAATGAAAAAATGTAAAACATTTTAATAGCTTTCACTATAAACCGATGCATTATCAATCTCGTCGTCGTTTCCGGAATGTTCCGAACATTCTAATTCTTCGGGGATTTGATGCGGCGCTTCATCAATTTCTTGCTCGGTTTCATCATCACCTGCATCTGAATCCATTGGAATCTCCTCGCCCTAATCGATTGATTTTTTATTTTTTAGTTTAAATTTTAATAATACCAACAAGAAAAAAAAATCCAACCTGAATATCTTTATTCTTTAGGTTTCCTAACCAAAATGCATCCTGGCAATCGTACAAAGCCAGCATCGCCTTCACTCGATACAGAAAGGCTTCGAGGTTTTTCCGCAATGCCGGAATGTGCTTCGTTGTAGCTAATTGTTTGACAGTCTACAAAGATTTGATTTCGACGATTTATAAGTATAAACTGTATTGATTATTCTATCAAATTAGACCTTTGCGTGACAACACAAATGCTGCACAAATCGTGTGCCCAATTGAAAGGTTTTTAGCAATCCAATGACGTCATCTTTATGACGTTTAAAACCAGTTTCCAACACTGGGATTCCCAGTTTGACGAAATTTTCGACGAAAGATCGCGAACACTTAGACAAAAAAACATTAACTTCCATATTATTCATAGAAAAATTATTCGAATTACCTTTAAACAAGTAATAATACAAGTTTGGCTTTTGTATATTTTCACCGCATTCACCAAAATCTGGAATATCTCCACGCACAAACGCCAGCGAAGGATTGCGGGACCCTTAAAACGTGAAAAAACACCAAAACTAATTGCAAATCTCGAACCATTTAATAAACAAAACGCGGAATACTTTCTCTTTCGTAGATATTTGTTTCGTTTCTTTGACTAAGGACAAAAACAGAACGCGATAATAAGTGGCAAACGAGAACCTAAGAATATTATGAATAAATAAACGCGTTTTTTATTATTATTACGCAATAAATATTCAATTACTTATTCCACGTGCGGTAGGACTTCGACTCGTCTTCAGACGCGAGTAATTCGGCCAAAGCGACGGTGACAAAGTCTTGGAGTAACATTACGGGATCCGAATTCATTTGCAATGCAATCCTGAAGAGAAATAACAACGAATTGATGTCGTACGTACGAGAAATTGAATTAATTTTGATTATTACGTTATTACTTGCTGCAAGCATTCGTTATGTCGAAGACCCCGCTCGTTATTCCCATCGCGGTCAAACCAGGGTTGTTTGAGAAAATCCAAAGCTAAATCACCTGTGAAACGGACCAATTATTTCATTCAAATAGTAAAAAATTAATTAGAAAATTAAAAAAAATTGTTTACCAATTTTTGTGTGATGCGACTTTAACTTATTTATTTTCAACAAACTCGTGGCTAAGGAAAGGACTCCAGCGGCGCAAGCAAATGTCGGTAGGGACTGGCCGAATTTGACCACGTAATCCAAAGCGCGGCTGAGATTGAATCGGAATTATTTGAAATTCAAATTCAAGTTGAAAATAAGATTATTTACGCGACGTGATCTTCGAAGCTCAGTTGGGATCCTCCACCTAACGATGACAAACGTCGAGATACAGAAATCACAGCTTTTTCTCGAGTTTCTTCGAATTCCTCCGTGTCTATGTCGTTCCTAGAGGGAATAATTTATGATAAAATATTAAATAAAAAGTGTCGTTGTGATAATACCAATTAAAAATTATGGTGATGCATTCGAGCAGCAATTGAAACGACAACGCGATGGATTCGCATAATTCTGATCGTGCTGCGTCGATCATATCTTGCGAACCACAAAAATTGTCCTAATTGATTAAAAAAAAATTTAGAGATTTGTTTGTTGTTATTGTTGTAAATTATTCACTTGAAAATATCCATAAGTAGTTTCGAGATGGGAACAAAGATGCGGTATAAGATTAACAGATTGACGGAAAACATCCGAAGAATTCGTCGGTGACGGTGTTTGTTGACCACCACCAAATGCGCGCCTAGTACGTGGCCGCAAACTAGTTTCAAGTTTTGATTTTAAATCTTCAAGAAGAAATATCAGTTCTACGGGTGTTAAAGTATTCCCAGCATCCTAAAAAATAAAATAAATAAATTTTAAAAAATGAATAAATAAATAAATGAATGAGAAATTAGTGAAAATGACCTTGAAATCAAGTTTTACACCGAGTAATTGAAAAACCTCAAAATCTAATTTTCTGAAGAAGTGTTGGTATTTGGATAGAGATATTAGCGACGGTTCCTTTTCTTTCGGTGGTTTGGTTTTAGCTTTGCTCTTTTTAGTCACTTTTGCCGTTGCCTGCGTAGTCCCCGATTCCTGAGTGACAGTTGTGCTGTTGTTGCATAAATCTTTTTTGGTTTTTCTACGATTGAAAGAAATCTAATTAACGGATCGTCATTACGCGCGTAAATAAATTTACTTTTTAGATTTATCACTACTCGATGCCTCTCGTTTCCGTTTAAGATCAGTGGATCTTTCGTCGGAATCGAATTGGGCCAAAGGTGGAACGAATCTCGAGTGACTTCCTAAACATTTCCTTAAAACGTCTTCGAAGTAAACGATGTTCTTTAAACGAGTTAAAACTTTACTTTTGTATTCTGGGTCGGTTTGAGTAGCAAAACCATTGACAACCTAAATAAAAAATGTTTTTTTGATTTTAATATAATGATTATTCATTTAAAGAGAAAAATTACTTCACGAAACCAATTAATGCAACAAAACAAAACGTGGCAGATCGTATCTTTTTCGGACATCGACAAAGTTTGAAATTCTTCCAATTGGTTCATCGGAAACAAACGAAGTCCACAACCCAGCAGCGCATCGATCGAATCCAAATTTCCATTTTCATGAACCGATTCGTAAATCCGAAGAAGCCGAAATTGGGGGCTTAACAGTAACATTGACACGGATCCTTTTTCAGTTTTTAAATCCTTCCCAACCAACGTCATCAAATCGATCCCGATCATTTCATCTGCTTCTTCCTTGTCCAAACCGTACGAATATTCGCCATGTTTTCCCCTACAAAATAATGAAGGAAATAATTAATTAATTAAATTAATTAATTAATTTCGTCTGTAACCAAAACCGACCTGTCAACCTCAACTACAAAATTGTCCTGGAATGTTTCGATCACATTTTGATAAATCCAATTCTCAATATCCGAACTGATTTTGCGTTTCGTTATCAAAAGTGACAATTCATCGTAAAACAAAGCCATGGCCAATTCTTCCGATTTAATGCCTTCTACGACAAGTTCGAGTAAACTTTTGGCACGCCGAGCTTCTTCGCCACCGACATCGGACGATGCTAATTTAGCGAGAAACGCGAGTGCGCCAACAATTCCAAATCTTTTATATCTTAAAAAAAAAATTTTAAAAAATTAAAAACTATTTTTTTTAGTTAACAATTCAATTTGTACTTTAGTTCTTTGTTAGTGATTTGTTTTTGTATGATTAACTGAAGGTCGTGCTGCATAGTTTCTCCTTCCG
>JAQIXU010000349.1:0-39101 GCA_034701245.1 Strigamia transsilvanica | reverse complement strand
TTTTCTTTCCTTCGACCATTTGCGCTGTCATTTCTTCTTTCTTCTTTTCTTTCCTTCGACCATTTGCGCTGTCATTTCTTCTTCTTTTTTCTTCGACCATTTGCGCTGTCATTTCTTCTTTCATTTGCGCTGCCATTTCTTTCTTTGTTCTCTGTTCTGCCATTTCTTTCTTTGTTCTGCCATTTCTTTCTTTGTTCTCTATTCTGCCAGTTCTTTCTTTGTTCTCTATTCTGCCATTTCTTTCTTTGTTCTCTATTCTGCCATTTCTTTCTTTCTTTCTTCTCTATTTAGCCATTTCTTTCTTTCTTCTCTATTTAGCCATTTCTTTCTGTCTTCTCTATTTAGCCATTTCTTTCTGTCTTCTCTATTTAGTCATTTCTTTCTTTCTTCTCTATTCTGCTATTTCTTTCTTTGTTCTAGTTTTATTTTATTAATTATTTTTATTTCAGGACGACCAGGACCATTTTAGGAAAACCCACGAGGGGGCCCCGCTCGTGGATTTCTAAAATGCTAGACGCCCCGCCGCAGCCTATCTCCATTTTGCAGTTAATTACATGCTTCCTGTATACATTTTAAATTGAATAAAGAGATAGCTTATTTTTCAATTTTTTTTTTTTTTTTATATATATTATATATTTTTTTTTTTTTAAAAATAAAAGACTTAAAATAATTTTTTGGAAAAAACTATTATAAAAAAAAATACAATTATTAAAAAAAAAGTACAATTATTAAAAAGACTTAAACAATTTTAACAATAATAAAATGATGTTTGTGTCGTCAATGGCTGCTTCTGAAATAAATAAAATGCGTGACAAATTTGAATAAAATGCGTGACAAACTAAAGAATAAAAATGAGTACAAAGTAAAGAATAAAACGAACGGAACAAACTAAAGAATAAAAATAAAACGAACGGAAACGAACGGAACAAACTAAAGAATAAAAATAAAACGAACGGAAACGAACGGAACAAACTAAAGAATAAAAATGAGCACAAAGTAAAGAATAAAACGAACGGAAACAAACTAAAGAATAAAACACCACAGCAAGCACCGCATGTGCTGCTACAACTCAGAATGGCTAATAAGAACGAGTGCAGTGGCTTTTAAAGTACAAAAAAATCACGTGGATGCATTTGCATTGACGCGACTGAAGCGACGCTGTGATTCGCCAGAACCTAAATGCAAAATCAGAAAAAATTTCAAAGTCCGCGCACATGCGTTAAAAAGTGAAACCACCATTCCGTCTAGTTTCAATGCGCGAATATTAGTATACAACAAACTGTTGCAATAAACGGGTATTCTCGGTTTTTAATCGCGTCATGTTTTTATAAGTCGATTTAAACTTACATTTGTTAACATCATTCCGTCTAGTTTCAATGCGCGAATATTTGTATACATCAACCTGTTGCAATCATGCAAAGTTCCGACAAAATCCGCTAGGTGGCCACCCGGTTATCAAATCCAGATCCACTAGATCAAGACCCAGAACTGCACGTGCTTTATCAAAGTTAAATGAGCAAGCTGAGCGAGTATAAGTGCGTGTTTGTGTTTAAAAGGTCAGGACTCTTTCTAATTACCCAATCGATGTCACGATGAGCTCGACATTGCTACCGATTTCAAGATCGAGACGATTATCGCACTCAAAAGCCAGCTTAAACAGCTTAAACAGCGTAAACAGCATAAACAGCATAAACGGCGGATCCGTGGGCGAACTAACGAGAAGTCCGTCGAATATATCATTGCAGAGCTACCAATCAAATCCGAGCGACAGCGACAACGGTGAGCGAGATATTTTCCTCAACAGCTGACTAGAACTCGCTGACATGACAGTTGGCGAAGCGCAGCTGCGAAATAAGTGCAATCTAGTCATCATCGGTCGAAGCTCTCCGATAACCAATCCGATAACATACAAATGATTCAATTTTCTTATTTTTTGATTTCTCTTTTTATCTTTATTTTTAGAACATGATCCGCATTTGATTAACAGTCCGTCGATACAAAACCACGCAGTGCCGTCGATTACGATCACTCATCCATTATGTCGTCAATCTGTGCAAAAAACAGATAAAATGAGAAGAAAATTGCGATTTTTCTTCATGAACCCCATCCAGAAATGGGAAGCTAAACGACGATTTCCATACAAACTCTTAGTGCAGCTTTTTAAAATCATTTTTGTCACGCTTCAGGTGTGAAAACTTGCAAAAATTCGTGGAAAAAATAGAAAAATTAATGAAAATTTCACGTTTTTCAGGGCGTTATGTTCGGCAACACGAGTTACTCGCACATAACTTTTGTTCACGGTAACAGTCTGTCGTTATCGCATTACTTCCTCGATAAATGGGACTCTACGCGAGACATTACCGTCTATCCACCCGCGGAGAGCGTGTACGCGGTGTATACGAAAAGCGACTTCTACGCGCATATAAACTACGCCATCGCCAGGGTAAATGTAAATATTTGAATAAATGAATAATTTGATGTTTTCTTGTGTTGTAGTACGCGCAATTAGCGCACGAACCGATCGGATTGTATTCGTACGCGCACGTAAACGGTGTAATTACTGGCGTCGCGTTTTGTAAATCGGTCTACAAAGTTGGCAATATTTTTAGCTACAACGAGAGTTACAATTTTGATAATACGATAATATACAGTAAGTAAAACCAGCTGTTGTTTGATCGGACTAGATTGATGCGATTTTGTTTTGCAGGTTGCCTGGACATCAATCCGATGAGTCTGATCAACGATAGTGTTTGGACGGATTTCGACGCCCAAAGTTATTTTGCCGCCAATAATTTCACGATCAATTTCCACCGGTTCGTTTCAGCCGAGATTATAATTCCGTTGAAAACCGTCTTGATCAGCGACAAACAGCCGCCCGACTGCTACGAATTGAACATCACCGTACGAGTCAATCGAAGAAAATAATTGAAAAATAAATAAATAAATTTGCTAATCTTTGCTATTTGGACAGATCTTTTACGACAATTCAAATCAAAACGGGCAATTGAGAATTTCGCTCAAGTTGGAGCAACTTCTACAGGATTGCCGCGGCAATACACAGTTCAAAGGTATCTAGAAATAATAATAAATCGCTCGAATTGATGTCTAACTTGACCAACTTGTTTCGAGATTCCAGCACGAAATTCAAAGGATTCCTCTACGCGTTGGACTTACTCGTCATAGCAATATGTGCCATCTCGTTACTCCTCTGTGCTAGAGCACTGATCAAGGCTCAAAGACTAAGAAAAGTAAAAACAACAACAACAATTAAAATCAAAATTAAAGTATTATTTTGTTTTGCAGGTTACGAATGAATTTTTCCAAAGAAATTTCGAAAAACAGTTGACGTTGTCAGAAAGCTTCGAATTCCTCAACTGTTGGTACGTGATGATCGTAATTGATGACATCATCATCGTATTGGGCTCCATAATCAAGATGCAGATCGAAAACTCGGTAAATGATGCAAATCCAGGTGCAAACGTCAATTAATCGTTGCAATTTTGCATATTTGCGTAGCTGAGCAGCGAAACCGTGTACATCGGCTGCAGTTCCATGCTGGCCATCGGCATGTTCTTGGTTTGGTTCGGCGTTCTGCGCTACCTCAAATTTTTCCCAAAATACAACGTAAATAAATTGCCATTCAATCTCGAAAAGTTGTCATAACTCGATTCGACGTTCACAGATCCTTATTCTAACGATACAACGAGCGTGTCCGGACATTTTACGCTTTCTACTGTGCGCCGGATTCGTTTACGCCGCGTTTGTTTTCAACGGTTGGTTGATCCTCGGCCCTTACCACCTCAAAGTGAGTACAAATAGAGCCGACCCCCCATCAATTGTACATGAAAATGGATTGAATTTCAGTTCAGGAGTCTGAGTACGACCTCCGAGTGCCTGTTTTCCCTCATCAATGGCGACGACATGTTCGCCAGTTTCGCCATTACTCCCCAAACGCCGACTTGGATTTGGTGGTACAGTCGCGCCTATTTTTACGTTTTCATTTCACTCTTCATTTACATCGTTATGAGTTTGTTCATTGCGGTCATCATGGATGCCTACGACACGATTAAAGTGATTTAACCTGAAAATTAATAGAAATTAATTGAAATTACAATTGAATTAAATTTTTTTCGTTTTGTTTAGAATTGGCACCAGCACGGATTTCCCAAATCGGATTTGATGCAATTCGTGGCGGAGTGCGGCGAGGACGTGCGCGAATGCCCGTCGCACGATGAAAATTCCAAATGGAAGAGTTTTCTGAATTCGGTCAAAATGTGCGCGTGCTGCAAAAGAACGTAAGATCCGAATCACTTTTCACAATTAATTATTAAACTGAAAAACACTCACGATTTCGCCATTTCAGCCAGGAATTCCATTGCTACGAAGCCATTTGAATAAATCAATGCAAATTAACCAAAAAATGAAATAATTTATTCAAGAGCTTTCCACAACAGGTCTATTAAACTGTGATAAATAAAAACAACCAATACAATACTCGGAACCTAGACCACTTGGATCACATTTATAGCGCGCTACAAGTTCCCTGCAGCTGCAGCTTTGTACGAATGAATGAATGAAATAAAAACCCAATTTCTACATTTTCTTTCTTAATTTTCCACCGAGATCTCCACGATGCCGTTCTCGCTGAGCTTTAATTTGTACCCGTCGGTCGCGATCGTGTCGATTTTCGATTGAACTTGACTCGCATCGACGCATCGCCGCCCGTCGTGGAGCAACGACAACGTTTGCATGTCGTCGTGCGATAAATTAAAATCAAAAACTTGGCAGTTTTCTAAAATGCGATGTTTTTTCGTGGATTTTGGAATCGTCACGACGCCGTTCTAAAGTAAAAATAAATTCTTTTCGACTCCAAAACGTTTTTCCGACCAATTATTTACCTGAATAGACCAGCGAATTAAAATTTGAGCGGGAGTTTTCTTCATTTTCTTCGCAATTTGCACTATTGGAGGCTCGTTCAAAATCCGACCCTTCGCCAGTGGACAAAACCCCTTTGAATAATAAATTTAATTAATTAATAAACATTTTAAAATCAAAATCAAAAATCAAAAATCAAAACGTGTTTAATTTACCTCAAGTTGTATGTTATTCGACTCGCAATATTTCCTCACTTGCACCGGATTTTGATATGGGTGAAATTCAATCTGATTAACGTGTGGCAAAACAGATGCGGTTTCTTCCAATTCCTCCAAATGCGACGGTAAAAAATTCGAAACTCCGATACTCCTCAACAAGCCTTCGTCGTACATTAATTCCAACGCCCGCCACGTTTCCTGACGTAATGCTTTCGGGTCTGGGTATATAGACGGACAGTGCGGCCAATGAAGCATGTATAAATCTACAAGAAAAAATAAATAAATAAATAAATCTGAATTCTGCTTTTACATACCTAGGTAATCGACTCCTAAACGCTGTGCGGATGCATTACACGCAATCTGTGCAGAATGAAACCCATAATCAGACGGCCACAATTTGCTCGTTAAAAAAACATCTTCCCGGTCAACTTCGCTCTCCTTGAAATGAAATAAACAAAAATATATTTTTTTAATGCGATTTTAATCATAACGTGTCAAAACATGTTACGAAATGCCAATAAACCGGTTTTTAAAAGACAAAACAAAGACAAAACAAATATCACATTTATTTCGTCTTATTTCGTTTTATTTTATTTTATTTTCTCACTTTAATGGCCATTTGCAGCATCTCTTCGCATCCGTATCTTTTGGCGGTATCGATGAGTTTGTAATTGCAATCTTTGAGGGCAAAAACAACCGCCTCGTGATTGTATCCGCCGTCGTGGGAAGTCCCTAGACACAATGGAAAAAAATTGACAAATTTGAATCAGCGTTACGAAGTAAACACCGTCCTCGATGTAGGTGCGGTATAGATACACATCGACCCCGATTGATTAAAAATTTCCCTTTTTTTTCCATTTCTTTTGACGAAAAATAATGTTTTTTCCTTTTTTTTTTTTTTTAAATTGTCGCATAACGTTCCTAAGCACGCTTCGCGGTAAAATGTACAAAATTCACTCACCCAGACCAAAAATTGGCATTTTGACTCCATTCCTCAATACGACGTACTGAATCCGGCTCAAATCCATAATTCGCACCGAGTCAAAACGATGCTCTTTCAAGTGACAACAAATGGAAACATTTTCCGTCTACCGCGCATCACCTGGCAAGCACGTGTACCCAGCCGACACCCCCTCTAGCGCGAGAACGGCGCAACGGCTCAACTTCTCCTAGCCAGGTGTTCCCATAGCAACGACTCGCACCATATTTACGTCCGTGCAATCGGTTTCAGTGTTATTTCCCTCGATCAAAAAGCACCGATGGACTCACCTCGTTTCACTGACCAACGAATCAGATCGGAACATTTTGAAAAACGCGACCGGTGCGTGCATGTGCATCCCCGAGCGTAAACGAGCGAAATGGCAATGTTGTTCTCGCAAGTGACAGGAAGGAACCGCGACGACGACGACGATTTGGAATATCACGTGACGTTCCCGTCGCCGACGCCGCGCACGACCGCGAGCCAGGACGACGACTTCGTCTACGTCGGCTGGGACGACAAGGAACCGGTCGTCATGCTGCTGGGCTGGTCCGGTTGCAGGGATCGCGATCTGGCCAAATACAGCGCTCTCTACGAGCTCAAAGGGTCTGCAACCGCACGAATAAAAATTACATAAAAATGGCCTAAAAATGGCCTAAAAATGGCTTAAAATGGATTTTTTTTTTTTTTGTTTATTATTATTTTCTAGGTGCATTACGATACGATACGTGCCGGCACCGCGTGACGTGTTCCTGAACCCGTCGAAATTCCAACGCGTCGCCCTCAAACTGCTGGAATTGGTGAGCGATTTGAACCTGGACGAGCACCCGATGCTGTTTCACATGTTCAGCAATGGCGGCTGCATGGTCTACCGCTACATGAGCAAATTGATCGCGTCCGAGCCGGACAACTGCGTGCAAGTGCGCGGCAGCGTGTTCGACAGCGGCCCGGCCGTCACGACCGTCGTGGGCACGACGGCGGCCATCGCCGAGTCGGTTCGCGGCTCGCGCTTCTACCGGATGGCGTTCAGTGTGTTTACTTTCCTCTATTTGTCCATCTACGGCATGGTGGAGTACGTGGCGAGTTTGATCTGGAATCAGCAGCGCGAAGCGTTCTGCATCGGTCTGTGGGAAGACTTGAGCAGGGATCGCTTGACGTGTCCGCAGCTCTTCTTCTTCTCGAGGGCCGACAAGATCTGCGGCTTCGAGAGCATCGAGAAGTTCGTCGTGATCCGCAAGAAATTGGGCATCGACGTGGTGACTCGGTGTTGGGACGATTCGGCGCACGTACGCCACTACGTCGCGCACCCTGACGCGTACGGCGACACGTTGCACGCGTTTTTGGATGCGTGCGTCAAGAATCGTGATGTGGGCGACACAAATTGAAAGATTGATTTGATTGATTTGATTGATTTGATTTCTTTGTTTGGAATTGGTTTCACTTCCGGGTCTCGCACAATGCTCTTTGTTAGGCTTATCTCGTTTGTGTCCGTCTGTGTGTCTGTACATTTGTAATGCAATAATAAAAACGAAGAGAAAACATGTGCCAATTAATTTATTCAAACGGAGAAACGAAATTTATTCATTTCATGAGCAGAATAAGTAATAACATTGGCAGGCGGCTTTGCTGCGCCGCTTTCCAATCAGCAACAGATAACAAAGACAAACAAACTACACTTCACCACACTTAACTACACTTCACTACACTTACAAGTTAATGGTAAATGCTTTACTCACAGTCGAACTCATTCTGAATTTGGCTGCAGAAACCGAAACTTGGCACAGGTGACTTCGAAAAACCACTTTCCAGCCATTGTTTTTGTTTGAGTGTCCATTCTGTTTGTAGAAAAATCACATAAACATGAAGTTTGAATGCACCGATTTCATGTCAAAACTCGTCAGTAAAATAAATTGTGCATAAACAAACGTGTTAGGTTTCTGGTTTTTGATTTTGGTTTGAAGAGCAATTGGAAAATCGTTTCAACGATGAATCAATCAAGTGATTAGCTAATATCTAATAGTCTTGCACAAGTGGCTTTGCCGCGGTGCTTGCCAAATAATTTGCACGTTTTAAACGCACACAGTACAAAAATGGATATAAATTTAACTGTTTTTACGAAATCAAATTCAAATTCAAATGTGGGCTCTCAGAAATATTTTTTGTTTGACTGAATAACGTTTGTGCTGATAAAATGTATAAAAGATAGACAAAAGACTCGTCTATATGTTGTAATTTACCAAATCCGAACACGTAAGCGTCTTTTTTGGAAAATGAATAAAAGCTGTGTAGTTCATTACGAATAGCCTCAGATGGCGCCAGCGGTTTTGGTATAATCATGGCCGCTGCATGAACTATTCTTTGTCATGCAGGCATGGATTGCCAATTTGAAAGCAACCGGCAAAGGATGCATCTTTGTGGAAACAAATCCGACTGAGCTCTTCCTTGGGCGCTAGCGATTTTGCTACAATATTCAAAGGGAGCCTACATTGAAATCGGCTCAAAGCATTTGGCACGTTCTATGTTGACTGACGAGCCACACATTTATTTTCACCCGGAAAAAATACGTTCATTCAATTTAAACGGTGACAAATGTTGTTAAAATAAAAACAAATTCGATAAATTTTCACGCGTCTTTTATTGCATTCAAATTCTTCATACAAAAAGCTTTATGTAAATAAAACGTCACCTAAATGAATAAAAACATGAATGAAAAATGAAATCGATCAAAGTGAATTTCTTCCATTTCTTTACCGAAAATGGTATTTGCCTTTCAATGAAGACACGTTTCGGGAAGTTGCAAGTGTATGTTGTGTTTCTCGCATAAAGCCACATACGCCAATATGCTGCCGCACGGGTCTACTCCGCAATGTGAATCGTTTTCGCAGGATCGCTCAAACGGGCGCGGATCGACCACGTCGTAACACATGAAGTACGGCGAAAGAATCCTGTACTTGTTCAAATAAGCGTGACACGTACGCGAAGTTGGTTTGTCGCATTCTTTTCTCTTTCTGAGTGTATCCACGTTGGAGCATTCTGCATCCCCACGCAATTCGTATCCGGCTAAAAGTTCGGCCGCGTCCCCAGCGAGATGTCCGTTCAACAACTGACAGAAATTTTTCAAATATTAACAAACGATCACATTTCATTCAACGAGAATGGAAAAATAGTAAAATACCCTGAGATCATTTTTCCTCTCGTTGTCGTTGTTGCCGAGCAATCCCAGAGTTTTATTGTGGTTCCAGAAACTCATTCCGACCAAAACCATTCCGCGCTTCGGGTTCAGCTCCAATCCGATGCCGTACGGCGTCGTTACCTTAATAACTCCGTCGTCTTCACATACATCCACATCGCTGCAATTCAAAAAACCAAATTAATCACTTCAATTGGTGTTTAAAAGCGATGTTTTACTCGGTGTCGACTGGAAGAGTGACTTTTTCTTTGTTGAGCGTCACGTCTCCGTTTTTGTAGAACGCGACGGCAACATTGGGCAACAGAAGATGCAAATTTCCATCCCCGCCGAAAAGAGAAAAGCGACGAGCGACGAAATTATGTGCCAAAAGGTAGGTGCATTTGGGGTTAGGGAGGTTTTGGATTTTGTACGTGTACCCATCGAAGGTGTGCACGTTATGGTTTCCGTACAACACGGCGTAACGCGTCGACGGGAACTCGTTGTGGTAGTAGTTAGTTCGAACGGCGTGCACGAAACGCACAAGTTCTGGTTTCCAAAGCGGAACTTTCTGAAAAATATAAAAATAAAAATTAATTGAAAAATAAAGTTGATTTTTCGAATGAATTTCTTACGTCGAAGCGCTCCCATTCGAACGGCAATTTAAAAGTCTCGGAACCGGAGTAGGATTTCTTGACCAATTCGCCGTGGATGCGCGCCTTCATTCTTTCCACCGCATCGTTGATGTAATGTCGAATTCTGCGCTGGACATCCTCGCGTTCCAAATACTTCTTAGCGGCTTCGAGCAGGGGTTGCAAGTAGTTTTCGAGCGTGTATTTGATGATGTTTCCAATGAGCTCCAAAGTGGGTTCGTAAATCGGTCGCAAACTCTCCAAGGCATTCTCGAACGCGGCGCGAATGGCGGCGTGGTTCTCCTTTCGTTTCCTTTGACATTCTCGGATGTAATCGCCCACTGTCGTCTTGACGATCGGTTGTAAATATTTATTCATCGGGTGATCGGGATCTTCTTTAATACGATTCCATGCTTCTACCAACTTCTCGAGCCTCTGTATGCGTCTTGCGGCAGATTTTAAAATCTCTCTCCTGTCGACCGTGTAATTTCTTTCGATCGTGTCTGGTCTCAACAGACGCAGGGAATAGTCAATGACTCGTTTCCTCTCAGAACCCTAATTTAAATGTATATAAATAAATAAATAAATAAATAAATAAATAGAAAGATTTACTTCTTTCTCGTGGTCAACAAAAGCGACAATTTTGGTCGCGGAATCATCCATTTCAGCGACTGCGTACACGTTTCGCTTTTCGTCCGGATACACGACATAGACATGCCCGTAATTATCATTTTCCAACAGAATGTTCGTAGTTATTGATGGGATGAGCGGAGTCTAGAAAATAACGTTTTTTTATTTTTAAAAATTGTGTCAATTATTTTTTTCTTCTCAAATTACTTTGCTCGTCAATTTGATTTCCTTCTTGGAATATTTGGTGAACGGAAGCTTGTACTCGGCTTTCACGTCAATGTCGATGTATTTGTGTCTGAATTCAGTTTTCTCCCAACCGAGTTCTTCCCGATGCAGATAAACTTGTTCTGTGGCAAAAACAACAAAACAATAATTTACGTTTTGTTTTTTTGTTCAACCAAATTATTCCATTTTACGTTTCAAAGCGTAAGTGAGGAAATCCCAAGTCGGGCAATCGGAGTCGATTTCCAAATCGAGCTTATATCCGTTAGTTTCGGTGCGCGCCAACGACGCAACCTCTTTAAACGTGTAGCGCGACGACTTGTACGTCTGCTTTAAGGTCGCCGGCGTTGAGAAATCGCGTTTCACCTTCAAATCTACGTTGTAATTCGCCTTGTTTCCGGTCGCCAAGTTGGTAACGTCCATATTATAGTCCAAACTCAAACCTTTGTCCGTCCGGATGTAATCGGTAACTCCGTGCGCTTTCAACTGATTGAGGGTGTCCACCGCAGTTCCATCAGTTTTGAAACTGAAAATTCCACGCAAATAATTAATTTCCTGGCACTTTGCAAACATTTTATGCTGAAATACCTCGTCACCGCATCTCGCACACCTTCGTCGTTCATGTAATTTACATCCAAAGTAAAAGTATGTTCAGTTCCGTCCGCGGGGTACGTGAGGACGGCATTCAAGGTGCGCTCTCGGGCTGCTGGGAACACGTCTCCTCGAGCAGCAGAATCGTTGTGATGATTTATTCTCAAACTCACTTCCTTACTCTCGACCGGGGTCGAATCGGTCACTTCCAACTAGAAAAACAAAAAAGTTAAAACGACGACAATCGAAGGAAAATCGTGCAAAAATGCCGTCGAATTACCGTCGAATCGGCTGCTTTTTCGCGTTTAATGCCGGCGTAAATCTTAGTATCGACCGGATTAGTTTTGCGATTGAATTGACCCGTCCATCGAACGCTTGGGATCGCAAATCGCACTTCGTGATTGCGCAAAACTTCGTCTTCTACTTTCGATCCCGCAAAGTCGTAGGTTAAGTGCAAAAACGATTCAACCACGTTGCTGGGTTGCGAACGTCTGGTCACTTTGAAATGCAGAGCGCGTTTGTCTTTACTCGAAAATCGTTCGGTGTTCAATTCGAAAATCGCTTTCGGCACCTTGATGAAGGCGTTGATGGCTCTCTCGAAATCATCATCGTCACCGGGGTGCTGAGTTACATCGACGTGGATGTGCCCACTCGCATGTTTCGCATCTTTGAACGCAATACCCGGAAGAATTTGATGCATCAAACTTTTGGGGTTGGAACTGCAACAAAACAAATAACGTTAGGTTAGGTTTTATTTAAATTAATGGAAAAAAGCGTTAAATTTCACAATTTCACAATTTTACCTTTCGTAGTCGATGTAATCATCAATTTCAATTTTATTCGCAGACTTTACGAAGGTTCTTCTGAGTTTGTAAGTGCGGTCTTTGAACTTGAGTTGAACGTTGGTTTCTTTATTGGCGCCCGATTTGAGGGTCGTCTGAAATCAATTGAAATCAATTGAAATCAATTGAATTGAACTAATTCAAGAAATTACACTGATTTTTGCAAATTACTTGTCCGTGTAAAGTGACCGGTCTTCCCTCGAAGATCTCGGCCTCAACGTCCGTCGTGTGACCGGTGGCTACTTTGCCAGACATTGTCTGTTTGCGCGTTGCTTTGAGCTTAAAGTGCGGCACTTCGGGCACTTCGAGCTGCAGACTGAATTCTTTCTTTTCCGGATTACGCGAGTAGCGACCATTGATTTCTCTCTTCCATTTCTCACCTTGAAAAATATTTTTAAAAAGAATTTTAATAAAAAAATATTTTTTCTTCTTCCCATTTGCTTGTTTTCAGTACCGGGTGCTTCGAAATGAAATTTATACATGTCGGTGCCGTCTTCGGTAGATTCTTTCTCCACGTTGAGTATGTACGCTTTCAGATCTCTGCGAAAAATTCAATCAAATTCAATTTTTCAAATCCACATTTGAACGAAACAAACATTACTCACTTGTCGGCCAACTCAAAATACACTTGATATTCCAAATTATTCGTAAAAACGTCGATCATTCTTCTATCTGCAACCTCGGCGAACGATTTATGACGACAGACCCTTAGTCCGGTCACTTCGCACGAATGACAATCTTCTTTTTCCGTGCGTAACAATTTGCCGTCACCGATGTCTTCTCGTTGACCGTCGCGAATGTAATACGTCTTACGACTGCAAAAACAAAAACAAAAACAAAAATATAAAAAAATTCAGTCAAAAACCAAAAATCTAAAATAGCTATACATGAGATTGAAAAGATGTTGTCGTCGTGGTGAAGTTTCGACAGTCAGCGCAATATTGCCCATGATGGATTGGAACGATCCAGCCTCATCGCGCGATCGATAAAACGTTGTAACGACTTTAATTCCGTTCTTGGTGAATTTCGGTACCTTGACGCTCATCTTATTCACCATCGTTATCACACCACTAAAGAAAATCGATTTAATATTACAAAATCAAATAAATCAAATAAAATTATCACCTGGGATGGATTCCCCAGTTCGCTTTGAAGAATTTCGGCTCGCTGAGCAATCCGAAGGGATTCGCGGATCCCTCGATACGGAACGAGCTGACCAAATCGGCCGTAGTTTTCCATTTGAGCGGCAAACCAACGACGAGCGGGATTTGATGGCTCCCTTCGAGGAAGCGGATGAATCGGTGAGCGCGGTATTCTTTATGCTCGTCCCAATTGATGTTCTGGAAGTCGTTCTCGACGAAACTGTAGAGCTTCGCTTTGATTATTCCCCACGAGGTGTACGCCAATTCGTCGCCGAATCGAGCCAAACTGAAACTCGCCGCGAACGGTTCCTTTCCGTAATCGTGAATGACGGAATCGTGGATCTGCGTCAACTTCTGTTCGATGTCGCTGTCGAAATGCGGCACCCAATTCGAGGTCCTCAACACGGCCGAGAGATCGGTGTGTTCCTGAAGCGCTTTGATACGGTCGACTAAACTTTCCACCTTGCCGCCAGTTTTGAAGTGGAAGAAATACTCCAAATACGGATCCAAGCCTGAATTCAAATCAAAAACATTTATCACACCTAATAACACGAATTAATGAATTAATTTATTTACCGTGTAAAGCGGCACTCATTGTCAAACTGTTGAACTTCTTGCCGAACAATTGCGTCGTCAAATTAACGATGAGATGCTGAGGGAGGAAGCTGAACGCCTCGTAGATGGCGCTTTTCTGGATGTCGTAGCCGAATCGACTAGCAAAGTCGGGTAAGAAAGGCGATTTTCTCGAGCGGACGTTTTCTCGGTGACGGGATGTCGTGTAAGGTCGTTCCCCTTGCAATGTAAACGTGCGCGAGTGGAGTACGAAGGCTTTCATGATCGACTTTTTCAACCTGAAAATATTTAACTCGTTACATTTCATCCACAAAGCGAGCGGATCGACCTACAGTTCGAGTGATTCGTCTCCATAAGTTAAAACATTGTTCATGTGCATTGTGACGAAGTTGCCGAGTTGATCCGTGGGCTCATTGTCAATGATACGGGCCAAATCGATGTACAGTTTCGGGTGGAAGTTGTGAGTGAGCACTAAATAAGCCACGATTTTATGTTCCATGTGTTGGTGCGGGTCGCGAACGATTTTGATTAAAGTGGAGTAAACTTCTCGGTTGTGTGAACTCACTCTGCGAAGCGCCTTAAAAGGAAATTAGAAAATTAAATAAATTAAATAAATTAATAAGTGAATGGTAAAAATTGATTTACTTTGATGGCCGACAACGACACGTTGTGTGGTCTTTCCGTATCGTCGACGAACGAACGAACACGCTCGAGAATATTCGGCTCGGCGTCGATGGCGATGTCGCCCAAATTGCCAATGCTCTATCCGATTAAATAAAAATAATATTTCCACCGATTTTTCCATATTTTTTCCACATTTTTTCATTACTTTCAATGCCAAAATGATTCTTTCCGTATCTTTCTGGCCAAGCAATTCGTACAAATAGTCGACGGTGATTTGAATCGCTTTTGGGGGCTGCGAAAAACGGTAAAATAATTATTTTGTGAATTAATGACGAAATTCCAACTCTCAATTTACGTTTGCTTTGGCTTCTTCCGGATGGTTCTTAACGTAAGTGTGAATCATCGACGTCAACGAAAGTAAACAAGTGCGAGATGGTTTGACTTTGCAGATATCCTGAAATAATCGAATAAATCATGAAAAACGAATGGGAAATTAAATTCTCTCACTTACACAAACGGCGGTCAAGTAACTGGGCTTATTCACGTTCGTTTTGGTCAACGTGTATAAAAGGACCGTTAAGTAGTTGTCCGACAAATGATTGTTCGTGGCCAAATAAGCGATCGCGGCGATGCACTGTTCCCTGTTGCACGTGACCAAAGCATCTCGAACGAACGAAAGTGCAATTTCCTAAAAAAAAGAAGAAAAACATATTTTGTTAATCTCTGACAGAATTTAGAAAAGCTTTCCGCAATCGTTTACATTTTCTAACTTTGTAGCGCGACTGTTTTCGGCGACTTTTTTCGTAAAATCCAAAACGTTCGAATTTTTCCTGAATAAACGAACGAGTTCGTCTAATTTTTCACCTGTGTCCGGCTGTACTCCTTCGAGCGTCGTTGCGACCAAATCGTTCACGACCGCATTTGCTAAAAATAAAAAAAAATATAAAAAACCTTGATATTCGGTAATCGAATTTTTAGTTTATAAATTTTTACCAGACGCAAAAAAGCTTTCTCCTTCGTTGGTCGGCTCCGAACGAGTTTCCCATTCGTATTGAATACCCGTCAATCGAATTTGTCTGCCCATCTGAGTTGCTTCTTTCACTTTTTCTACTTTCGTAAGCTCCAACACACCTCTGTAAGTATTTACTTATTTTAATATAAAATTAATAACCATTCGGAAAGCAATTCATTACGTGACGGTTGTTTCGGCGTGCGCTTTTTTCGTTCGTTCGTCACGACGAAGAGAATGGCGCTCGTGGCAGGTGCTTTTTTGCAGCCCTTGTTCGGAAATTTCGTGTTCACATTCGCTCTCTGCGTTTAATCCATATTGCATAAAACCCTAAACGAAAAAAAAACGCAATTTCAATTAAACGATTTTGAATTTCGAAACTAATAATCAAATGCTACCAGATTCCAGATAAGTGAAGTCGGAGTGTAATCCCAATCAGGACGACTTGGAAACGAGCAGTGATTGACATCTTTCACTTGATGGATTTTGTTTCCGTCTTTCGTAAAATGAACCGGACAAGTGCCTTGGACGTCCGTAATCGTCTGCGTTTAAAGTAATTATATTAAAAAATATTTCCAAATATTTTTTCGTAACATACGTCGTCGTAAGAGTTATCCTTTGCCCGTCTGCAGCCCTGTAAGTTGGTAATGATGCCTCGTTTGATGTTTGTTATGGACACCGGCTCCAATTCGTTGACGATGACCTCGCTAACTTGTCCGTGAGACATCTTGAACGTGATGGGGTGTCTGTAAAACAACGATTTTTAATCGATTCAACAGTTTGTTCGTTATAAATTTCGTACTTAGCCATCTCTTCTTTAAATTCGTCGCTCTTTGCATGTTTCACGAAGTTTTTGCCAGAGTCAGCAACTAACAATTCACATCCGTGAACCTGAAAAAATTATCGTAATTTCAGAAAAATTCCAAAATATTCCAGAAAATTCCAGAAAAATTCCAAAAAAAAATTCCAAAAAAATTCAAGGAAAAATTCAAGGAAAATTCAAGCAAAATTCAAGGAAAATTCAAGCAAAATTCACGAAAAATTGAAAAAGTACAAGATATCCAAAAAGAGATTCAAGTAATCCCAAATAAACTCAAAAATGTGCAAAAAATTTGAAAAAAGCAGCAAAAACTTACCTCTAATGCATAATGACATCTCTCGGCAGCTTGTAAAGCTACATTGCAAGAAATTTTCGTTCCAGTTGAACCGTCCGTTGCCGAACTCGAAGCTCCAAACACAGTTGTCGTGTATGTATAGTGGGAAACCTCACCACTTATCCAATACTCATCTAAACAATCAAAAACAAAAATGAAACAAAAACTACCAATCTAAACGAAATAAATCATCGAATACCACTTTGGTCGCAAGCAAACCTGCTTCTGTGTTTAACAATATGCACGGACGCACATTGCACTGAAATCGAAATAAAATGAGCAAGAAATGAGCAAGAAATCAATGAAAAACGAGTCGAGCCAATGCAACTTACCCGCTACCACAAACCCCAGCAGCGCGGCTAGGGAGATCAACTTGGCCATTTGGTCCTGTCGACTTGATGGTCACCCAGAGAGTGAGTAGCAATTGCCCAGTGCAATTTCACTATATTAAGACCGGCCAAGGTCATATCTTTAATCAATCTCAAGAAGGTACACTTCTTATCAAAGTCCAGACCGTTTTGGCCAATGTCTATTGGTCGGATTGGCAAAACGAGAGCAAACAGGGGATTAGACAGTGGACAGGTCAGCACCGTCGTATCAAAATCAAACAAACAGCCAAAGTCAGCAGTTTTTGGATTTCTCAATATTTGGCAAAAACAATTTGCAAAATTGAAGCGATTTATTTTGTCTAGAATGAGAAAATAAAAGAGAGATAGAAATCTTGGTCGGTAGACTCGATGTCCTTCGGTCTACGAATAATGTCAAAGATTCGTCCAAGATTCGTCCGGATGTGTTGATCATTTTTGACAATGATCTTGAATTGAACAATTTTCGAGAAATTCAATTTCCTGCGTTGCAAAACGAATTTTCTTGGTCGCAAAAATTCCATTTTCAAATACAATTTTTTTTTTTATTCTTTCACGTTTTTTTGCAATACAATTTTTTTAACTGTCTAGGGACATTCAAAGTTCATTTGCAATTCATTAAAACTGCGTGTATAAAATTACATACTATCAGTTTAGACTGTGGCATAACTATATTTCTAAACGTATTTACTCCGTCGCATTTGTTGACAAAAAATTGAAAACATTGAAGAAAAATTTTTTTTCTTATTTTCTGCAGGCACCGAAAATGTTAATTTTATTGACTCATTGTCCGTAGGTATTTTTTGCCCAATGGAATTCAAACAGTAATGGAATGATTGAGCCATTTTGTAATTCAATTCAGCGATAGTCTCAGATGCTCCTAATTGATAAATCAAAAGATAACATGACCTTTGATTCGACTAAAATCACTGACCTAAGCAAACATTTCGTGTTTTCTCACATGGATTTATATAAATTCAGGCAGCAACGTCGAAAAATTTATCCAATAAATTGCTTACCTCGATGGGCGTGTATTTAACATATTTATCAGGATTTTTACTAAACTGTATTTCCGTATACCTGAATAGAAAAATTCAAATTTCTTAAATAATTCGACACAAAAATCCATTTGCACGTACTTATCGTAAAAGGACTGATATTTTGGTAAAATAAATTCCTTATTTTCTCGTTTGATGCTCTCTCGAAGCTCAACATCGGGTAACGCGTAACCCTTCTGCATTTTAAAGATGTCGTCCATTTCTTTGTTAAAACCCTAAATCAAAATGGCGGATAAATAGAAAGTTAACATTTTTTTTATTTCTTTTTTAAATTCCAATCACCGTGAACTTGTCCTTGATGTTTTGTCTATCCTT
Organism: Strigamia transsilvanica; assembly: GCA_034701245.1. Lineage (NCBI taxonomy): Eukaryota > Metazoa > Arthropoda > Chilopoda > Geophilomorpha > Linotaeniidae > Strigamia > Strigamia transsilvanica. The sequence continues at coordinate 20,706 of JAQIXU010000349.1, read as the reverse complement.
ATCTTTTAACTGTAACAAAATATGAATTATCTGTGCAAGTAATTTAATAACTTCGTTTACTTTTCCGGTAGTGCTAAAAGGTGACAGCGGTTTATCTACTTCCATTACGTAATGCAAAACCCGACTCCAACTGAAATTTGTACATTTTTTGCACTTTATTCCCATTTAGTTAATTACCTATTTATTAATAACCTGTGCGAATAAAGTCGTTTATGTTCGCGGATTTGGTCGTTGAAGTGCTCTTCTATGTCCTTGTTGTACGTTTGAACGATTTCCAATAGTCCACTTCTAATTTTTTTCAAAGAAAATAAATATTACGTTACATAAAATAAACTCGTAAAAAAAATGCACGTAATATTAACCTTTGTAATGATTTGGAAATGTAATTAAGATTATTCAGTCGGAAAATCGATTTGAGACATGGATCGTTGTACGATTCGCTTTTGTTGCACAAAGTCAAATTAAGCGTCGTTAGAACACGAACTATTTTCAAACATTTAAATAAAAAAAATTGCATTATTTCTGGAAAAAACACGAAGAAATGTCTTTTCCTACGGATATAATGACCCATAGCATTTCTTTTCTTGTCGGTGGTTGGCGAAACCGCCATTTTTTCCGTTTCTGGAAGCAAAAACAAGAAATAAATTTCATATTTTCAAAAAAAGTAAACATTGTTTGACATTAACTACTTAATAATAACGCGCCAACTGTATCGGAATAATCCATCAGCTGTTCCAAAAACATCATGGCCTAATCAAACAAACCAAAAACGTTAAGGACAGTTTAAAATTATAATGTAAATATTCAAACCAACATTGCTCGTTAATTGATGAACAGTTCCATCTTTAGGCATTTGTCTGTCCAAATCACTCTTAATGCTCTCGATAAAATCTTCCAAAGCTTTCAAACTCTGCAAATTAAAACCAATGTTTGCAAATCCTCAGAAAAGTACAACCGAAAAGTACAACAATTATTCAAAATTACCATCGCGCGCAGCGATTCCACCACGCAAGCAAACTTGTTACAAATCGTAGGCTGACAATTCTATTTTTTTAAAAAAATGAAAAAATGTGAAAATATTTGAATTGTATTCATAATATAACCTGGAGAAGTTGCTCGATTTCCGGTTTTAACGTAATCAAATGTTTTATAATTGGAAAAACGCCCAACGCGCCGATAAAATCGTGTTTGCTCACACTTTTCTTCGCTTTCGTCGCCACATTCTGCAATCAAATTGAAAACAAAAATAAAAACTCAACTAATCCGGCGAAATAATATTTCTCTTTACTTCTCCTTCTTGGACGACAAAATCAAATCCGGGATGAACAATTCTTTCGAACATTTTATTCTTATGTACCGCAGGTATGATTCCGTCCATCAGCTTCATCTCGCTCTGCATCAACTTGTGCAGCGCACTCACGCACATCTGGTAATATTCCATATCCACGTCGATCACTTCGTCCTTTACATCGATGCCGGAACCTTGTTTTCGATGACCCAAAGCTGCAATCCAAAAATTTCTTAATCCAACCAATTTTTCTATTCAATTCCATAAATTACCAAATCCAGCCGCTTGCTCGACAGTTTGTGAAAAATTCATTATTTTTTTCGAAGCTTTATTTATTATCCTTAAAATAAGAAAAAATAATCGAAATTTAATTTAATTTAATTTAATTTAATTTAATTTACGCTTGCGAGATGTTTTTCGTCCCTTTTGCAGCCGCCGAGTCTTTCATTCGAGCTCTACTCTAAAAATTGGACAAAAATCATTCTTAAAACCGACACTTTTTACTCCGAAAACTGTATCCAGTCACGCCTCTGCTCTTACGAACCAAAGCTGGAGAGCTGTGAATGGGTAGAGATGATACACTGCTGCCACTCGCAGACTTTTGGTGATCTTTTAACCTTGAATGAGTTGATTTTGTACAACTAAAAGCGGAAAATGAGCCAACAAATTACCCTTGAAGCGATCGGAGAAGAATATTGGCACGGATCGACGCGTAAACGTTCATAAAATCGTCTCTTTTGTTCTGTAGGAGCCACTCGGATATTCGAATCAACTCCGAAACGGTTTTCACTAATCAAAAATCAAAATAAATTTCAATCGATTAACTCAAATTGAGTTTTTTTTACCTGGTAAATGCTCCACATTTGTTTTACCGTTGCAGGAGGCTAATTCTGATGATAAAAGTAAAATAAATAAATTTTCTTTTGCCACTACATTGTGGATTTTCTTTCTACCTTCGTCGACTGAAACTAAATTGATGATTACGATCGCGGGAACCGGTTTGCTGAAACGCGTCAACAAGGATCGAAACTCTTTTTCGAAAGTGTCGCCCGCTGTGTCGAACAACGTCAACTGAATAAATAAAAAAAAATAATATTTACGTATATTATCAATAAAAAATGTCAAATTGTTACTAAATTGTGTAATTCGGGACTGTTGGGATTGTTCGTTTCGAAATACTGAATCGCCGTTCGGATTTTGTTAATGCTTTCCAAATACACTTCTAAGCCGCACGTAGGACTGAAAAGCAGCAAAAATCAGTTAAGATGTTCGCGAAAATAGTGGAAATAGCGACCCGTCTTTGATTACGTGCTCGACATCATTCGCCACATTGTAGTAACTGATCACGTGGTCCAATGCGGCTAATGTTTTCTCTATGTCTATGGAAAAAATTGATTTTCTTGCAATTTTTAAAGTAAAATCAATGTCGAGATCGGCGTACTGTTCTGTCTCCTTTGGAGAGTTTCTGTTTCGGTGTAGACGGGAAGAATGGTTTGCTCCAATTTAGCTAGACGATTTTCAAACGATGTTAAAATTGTTGTCATTCCTTGAGCAACTTGGCTGCTCCGCTGAAGCGAATCCTTCAGCGCGCTCAAATTATTCGCTTCCTAAGAAAACAAGAAATACAAATTTATAAACTGCAAAATTTATAATTTAATCAACGACACCTTCTCTCTTTTAACGTGGATTAGGCTATCCACAATCGATTTTTCTTTCACCATTTTCCGGTAACTTTGATTTCACACTTGTCTAAAAGAGATTCCTCCCACCATCAATCGCCATCTTGGATAATGGGTGCCCATCTAGCGGCAAATCTTCGAAACTCCCGGCTGTCGACAATCAGGCTTCCAGCGTAACAGAAATGTAAACAAATAATGGATCAACGTAGCAATTAAATCAGTTTGCACCTGTTCTCTAAACTTTTTTGCCAACTTGTAATGTATAAACAAAACAAAACAAAAATCCGAATAAGGTGTGAAACCTAATTCCAGTACAAATATTCGATTTCAAGGATCCGTATTGCAGTTATCCGCTCGTCACTGTCAATGGCCGCCCAAAAAATAAACATAAGAATAAAGAAATTTGTCTTTTTATTGTAACACACTCGCAGAAATTTAACAATTACATTTTTTTTTCAAAGCCGCTAAACTTTCTTGAAGTTCAGACTCAATTAGGAGTTTATATGTTCCAATCCTACTCTCAAATGACGACAACTGATTCTCGTCCAAATCCTTTTTAATCCGCCAACTTTTCGTTCAACTCGTGGCCTTCAAATTTCGACTGCAGGCCCGGGAAATTGAGTAGCAATTGGTTCAATGTGTGGTTCATTCGTTCCTCCAAATTCTCAATCCGCGGCGGAGGTGTCATCCTCACCAGCAACAACAAAGTGATGCAAAGCACCACCACCAGGGACCAGATGAAGACACAACCAACGGTGAACATCATCAGATCGTTTGTGGTGTCCTTCGTCATGCTCGGCCTGCTCGGCCGGTCCGAAGAACGGTCCGAAGAACTGTCCGAAGAACTGTCCGACATGGACGCCTGTTGCGAGTTCTCCAGCTCCTGATCGTTGAGCTGTTCATTCACGCGTCTGTCACATCGGTTTAAGCTCGAACTGCGGTTCGGAGTGTCCGTGAAATCGTTGGGCAACTCGTCGTTTGCTTCGCTGTTCTAAATGGACAGATATTAGCAAGTTTTTAAGGTTGGGTTTTTTTTTTGTTTCGATTTTTACCGGGATTCTGGTGCTTGAGGTTGGATTTCGGTTGAGTTTGGGCTCGGAATTCAATATTGCCTTTTGGCGTGCAACGCTGATGCTGGTCACCCGACGGGCCAGGCCAGTATTTGAGTAGGTAGCCTTTGATTCCATGTCTTCGGCTGAAAGGTGTTTGTGTTTGTGTTAAGTCGGGTGTTCGATACGTGTTGAGCTGTTCTTTTTACAGAACATTTTTGCGTTTATTATGGTCCGTCGGTTTCAACTTTTTGTCGTCGGGTGTCGTTGTTGGGTGATGATGTAAGAGATTCTCCTGTTTTTATAACATAAAAATAAAAAATAAAAAGGGGGAAAAAAATCCCTTATTTACCACACCGTCATCTTAAATCGCCTCAACAACGTATAAACAAAACAAAAAAAATCCGAATAAGGTGTGAAACCAAATTCTAGTACAAATATTCGATTTCAAGGAGCCGTATTGCAGTTATCCGCTCGTCAATGTCGAAAATGGCCGCCCAAAAAATAAACATAAGAATAAAGAAATTTGTCTTTTTATTGTAACACACTCGCAGAAATTTAACGATTACATTTTTTTTTCAAAGCCGCTAAACTTTCCTTAAGTTCAGACTCAATTAGGAGTTTATATGTCCCAATCCTACTCTCGAGCGACGACAACTGATTCTCATCCAAATCCTTACTCCAGCCACTGGTCACGTCAAACATCTTCGTGTTCAACTTCAACGCCGACACGCCCAGATCGTCCAAATTCACCGTAAACAAAAACAAAACTTTCTTAAACGGCGCGTTATTGTCGTCGCACAACCCGTGAAAAATCATGGCGCTCTCAATAGGAATAACGTTGAAATTTTCGAGCAAAAAAACGCGACTTCCGTTATTAAAACCACCCATGGCCGCGTCGTCCAAATGCTTCTTAATCCGCCCGGGATCAGCCAATTTTTCCCTCAACTCGTGGCCCGACTTATGGATGAATTCCTTGTCCTCCCCGAATATCGACTCGATGGCGCCGGCCAAAATGCGCGCGAAGCAACTCGTGGCCTCTTCCGCGCCCTCGGACGCCAACAACGTGACGATGGCCGGTTGTTTGGGTTTCCCCATCACTATCGTCTTGATCGCGACCCTCAGCACTTTAAATTTCGACCCCAGGTCCGGGAAATCGAGTAGCAATTTCTTCAATGTGTCGTTCATTCGTTCCTCCAAATTCTCAATGCGGTTACTCCTGATCGGTGACGACAATATGTTATCCAAAATTACCGCCGAAGTGATGCAAAGCGCCACCACAATGGCAAATATGAAGTAACAACGAGTCTGGTACAACTCCAGTTGGATCGTGGTGTACTTCCTAGTACTCAATGCGCTCGAACTGCTCGACCGGTCCGAAGAACTGTCCGACTTGTACGCCCGGTGCGATTTCTCTTTCTCCGGCTGTTTATTCGCGCGTTTTTCACATCGGTTTGAGCTCGAATGCTTCGGAATCTCCGTCGAATCGTCGAGCAACTCGTCGTGACGGCCAGACCGGAAGTCCGATACGTCCGATCCCGAGTGTCTCATGTTTGCTTCGCTGTTCTAAATGGACAAATATTAGCAAGTTTTTAAGGTTGGGTGTTTTGGTTTCGATTTTTACCGGGGTGCTGGTGCCTGAGGTTCGACTTCGGGTGAATTTGGGTGTCTGGGGTGTCGTGTTGGGCTCGGAGTTCATTGCCTTTTGGCGTGCAACGCTGTTGCTGGTCGGCCGACGGGGCTGGGCAGCATTTGAGTAGGTAGTCACTGGTTCCATGTCTTCGGCTGAAAGGTGTTTGTGTTGGTCGGAAACTAAGTCGGGTGGTCGGTACGAAAAATAGTGGATAACTTTCGTGTTGAGCTGTTCTTTTTACAGAAAATTTTTGGGTTTATGTTAGTATAGTCCGTCGGTTTCAACTTTTTGTCGTCGGAGGGCGGTGTTGGGTGATGACGTAGAATATTCTCGTGTGGTGTTGTTGGGGCGATTCAAGATGACGGTGTGGTAAATAAGGGATTTTTCCCCTTTTTATTTTTTATTTTTATGTTATAAAAACATTTTGATATAAGAATCGATATTTTTACACCCGTTTCCAGCTATGAGTTGAGACTTTGGTAGAAAATTAATATTTTCAAGAATATAATTGACAATTTTTGGCGACGCGAGTCCGGCTCGATTCAATTGCGAATTTATACATTTTCGAACATTTTGTTTATCCATCGGCAGAAATACAACAAATTTTAGCGATTTGAGCCACTGATTGTCCCGATCGTGCCACGAATTCCGAACCAACTGCGAAACTTCATTTTGCGTTATATTTTCCCGCGGGTCGTTATTTTCCAACCTCCATCGAACAAAATCGACAACACCAGTCGTTCCTACGTCACTAGTAAACAAAATTATCGTCCTCGTCGATCTTTCCCGCAGATCGGTCTTCAATGCATCTAAAAACGAATCGGTCGCAAAATCCATCTCCTCAAAAATGACGAGCGCAAACTCGCAATAATTCGGGACAAACATTAATTCCTCCAACGAAATAAATCGTTCGGTACTTCGGACGAAATGTAGCGGCACGATAAACTTGTTTGCGCACGCGCGGGGCAAGAAATCAATCAAATGATTTGTGAGTTTTGTTTTGCCGGTGCCGCCGCTTCCGTGCACGGAGATCATGAGCGGCATCGATGGAGTCACGTGGTCTCTGTCCAAATATTTTGACATTTCATCGACCAATAAATTTATAGCTTCGTCTTGTCCAAATATCTCGGCGCGCAAGTCCGTTTTGAGTCGAGTTAAATTGAATTTGGCGTCCGGAACAGAAAAATTGTAAAATTTACAAAATGTCAACAAAGCGATCAAATTTCCCGTCAACGAAAACAGCAATAAAATCGGAAATCCCCGTCTATGTGTCTTCCTCTTCCTCGTATCGTCCTTCTGCTTCCTGTTGGTCGCTGCACCGATTCCACCTCTCCACCAAATCATGACCGATTCCAACTCTTATCAAAAAACAGCGCGAAAATCCATGCGTTGTTACTACACAACCGAAAAATAACACCCGGTTTAGTTCCCTTCCTGTTGTGACGTCACAGCGGGTCGCATTTCTCATTGGATAGCGATGACATAAGTTATCATTATTGGGTCAAGGTAACGACTGGGAACGACGATAATTCCCTGCAGATTTGCTGATTCACATCCGGTCTACTGCTCGCGTCAGAAATTTTAAACCACGGGTCATTTCTGTACCAAGTGTCTCGCATCATTTTGCTGCCTCAAACGATCAAAGAACTCGAATATGAATTACGTTAAAAGTGTCGTAAGTTGTAATGTTCGATATTATTGACACGTTAACTCGAGATTTGCGTGTTTGATTAGGATGACTTTCGAAGTAAATTGGCTGAAGCTGGTGATAAATTAGTTGTCATTGATTTCTCAGCTTCCTGGTGCGGTCCCTGTAAGATGATTAAACCGAAACTTGAAGTAAACATATTCAAATTAATGCAAGAAAAATACGTAAATTTAAACTTTTACATTTTTTTTTTATCAAGATAATGGCGAAAGAACATCAAGACGTTTTGTTTATGTACGTTGATGTTGACGAATTCGAGGTAAAAATCAACGAATGCGCAGTTTTGTGATGTAATTTTGATTTTAAATGTTTTTCGAAAGGATATTTCGTCCGAATACGATATAAAATGCATGCCGACTTTCGTCTTTGTCAAGGGCGGGAAAACGGTAAATGATATTAAATGACGTCATTTCGCGTTAATTTATGTTGACTTATTTTCAGCTCGAAGAGTTCGCCGGTGCGAACGAGGCCAAATTGCGAGAACTCGTGAAACAATATGCATAAAGTCGCCGTATATTCCAGTATTTGCTATATGTATATTCTAAATTAAAAGTCATATGTAATTATGTTGTTGCTAATCTCGAAAGATATCTGCTGTTTAGTGTTTGGAGAAATTAAAGATATAATAAGGTTTACAAACTGAAAAAAAAAAACGACTCGAAATTTAATGATAAAACAATTGAAAAACAAAGTATGAAACATTACAATTGTTTTAGGAGGGATAAATGCACCTAATCTTTGGTAATACAGAATAAAATATTCAAATAAAAGCTTTATATTACACCATTCGTATGAATCATTTCATTCCGAGACCATGAAACCCGAGACTGGATAACTGTGATTGGTCAAAAGCTTTCCTGCCTTCAATCCCTTTAAAATAATCCAAAAAAATCAATAAAAATCAATAAAAATCAATAATAATGATCAATTTTTTTTTACCGAACGACAAGAGCGCTTCTTTCGCTGCATTTCGTACATTCGCGCACTGATCGGTTTGGTTTAAATAGGCCAAAAGACCGATACATTCGGTCGATTTCAGATGCAGCATTGATAAACACGCGCATTGGCGCGTTAACGAGCTCTCGGATTCCAAAGCTTCGATAAAAACATTTAAAACCTTAAAAAGAAGGTGAAGAAATATCGTCTTAACTTGGTTTTATTTTTTAAATTTGTTTATAAATGTCTACCGATTTCCTCAGAGTGGACGAGGAACTGCATTTTTGTAGAAATGTTTGCACAGCGAGTTGGATGTTGTGATGCGGCAGCAGCAGTAACTGCGACGCAGCTTGCAAACAACGGGGACTAGGAACGGAAGCCGGCAGTTTGGATAACGTTTCCAAAATGGCGGGAACGTCGTACGAGACCAGGATTTCAAGCACGCGAACTAAAAGATCGAATAAAAGCGTTAATTTCGCATTTCAGGTGTGAAATTGTGAAATTCTCAATTCGCACCTTCTTCGGCCAAAATGGCGACGTGTTTTTCGAAATCGAAATTATTTACAGTTTGGAAGTAACTTTTGAATTGGTAAACAGTGACCAATGCTTCTGGATCGAACCGCGACGCGTCGAGGATTCTATTAATCAATAATTTGGCAACTAGAAATAGAAATCAACAATTTAGTTACAAAGATTTATTTTTTATTTTTTCACATTTTCATATTTTACCGGCCGCTACGAACGGCGCACTTTTGTCGTGCAGTTGTGGCTGACACAACTCTCGCAGGTTAATTAACATTTGACTCGCTGGAATGCAAAATCCACTGTTATGTTCGCTACAATGACCCCAAATTAACTGCATTTCTGCATTTTCGCTCAATTCGTCCGTTCCTACCGAAAAATTAATTGTATTTTTGATCGTTTTATTATATTTATTTATTTATTTATTTATTTATTTATTTTTACCGCAAACTTGTTTTCTTTCTTCTTTGGACGAATTCATCAATTCAAGCAGTGTTTCAAGAATGGGGCTCTGTTTTTTGAGCTTTTCCAGAGCGTATACTTCTTTACACTTCAACGGCCCAAACGAACCCAAACACTGAAAAATCAAGCAAACCAAACATCAACCAAAAAACATACAAATATTTCCTGAGATTTATACCCGTTTCGCCGAACCCCGTTTTGCCGAATTGTAAGTAAAAAAAATCGAAAAATAATTTTTTCGACTTGTTCACATTTTAACAGTTTTTACTCATTTCTTCATGCTATTTACTCATTGAAACAGTTGTAACACGTCATTTTTTCCGTGTGAAATTGTGAAATGGTGGAGAAAAACAATAAAGAACGTGTAAAATCGTGTTAAAAATGGTTGAATGAGTAAAAACTGTGAAGAAATGAGTTAAAATGTGCAAAAATCGAAAAAATAATTAAATAATCATATAATATGGATTACAATTCAGTGAAACAGGATTCCGCAAACGGGACATGACCTCTCCGTGGAATTTACTTCGGCCAAATGCTGACAATAAGACAAATGAATAACCAAAGCGAGATCCAATTGATCCGAATTGGATAGTGGACTTTTACACCTCAACGACTGATTGTCGTGGTTCTGCTCGAATGCCGTTTGGTGTGTGAGAGATCCGACGCCCGAATCCGACGCTTTCCCAGCCAATTCGGCTTCCCCCGAACTATCACAATTCGCGCAACTAAAACAAAATTCGAAAAAAAAAAAAATTTAAAAAAAATCAATAAAAACGCACAAAATGCAATTTTTTCTTCTTCACAAATCTCACTCTAAATCGTCGTCGTCGTCGTCGTCGTCGCCGCTTTCCGTGTTTAGAAAATCAAAACATTCCAAAGCGCTCTCGATCGACGTGCTCATGTCGGACGAATTCGAACAGCGTCTGCTCCTCTGGAACATGAGCTTCAAGCGCTGCACTTGATGCTCCAAGCTCTGCAGCTCGGGATACTGGCCCTGAATGTCTTCCAAACACATGGAAAGATTTCGCACCGCGTCCAACACGCTCACGGACTCGGAGCAACTCACTTCGTCCGCGTCACCAGGATCGACGCTGCAACATTCCAGACTGGCAGCGCGCACCACGTGACTCTGCTTCGCTTTCACGAAACCCTCGTGGAACATTTTGTCTTTGGCATTGTGCGAAACGTCGCCGCATCGATTCGAATCGAAAAATGGCATCATCGTTGCAGGACGACTCAAACAATCCTGACTCGGAAACTTATGCAAATTTGGTCCCAAAAACGATTTCTATAAAACAAAAATTAAAACAAATTTTTTTACTCAATTAATTATAAAATTCACCGATCGCTGCGGAACCTCGCCCGCAATTGACGGCACCCTGGATGTCACGGGCGAAGGGTTCGACGAGATGATTTGTCGTCCCGTTTGATTAGCGCCTGCCGAGGGTAAGCGAGATCGCATCACTTCGTCGATGCTTCCGTCTAAAGGACTAAAAAACGCATTTTCTTGTTAACTTTTAATTGTTTTCAATGAAAATTCAAACTTACTTCCACGTTATTACGACGTTCAACTTTAAAGATCCGCTCGGATTCAAGTTTACCGTCATTATTTGTGGGTGCGCGGAAAATAGGTCTCTAGTTTCGCAGAATTTGTTCCCTAAAAGAACCGTTTTGCCGAGACCTTTCACCTCTGTTGCCTTCAAAAAAATAATCAAATAATTAAAATTCAACCACGATTAATTCCAATCGTCAGTGCCGGCTTCAAAGACCAATCGAATGGATTAAAAAGCGAAGAAAAATGGATAATCGAAGCGGAAAATTGATTTTTTTCAAAGCCGGCGCTGCTAATATTCATGTTGTTACTTTTAAAAATAAAATCTCTCCTAATAAGGCTTTAAAAGTAGCATGAGGACTGTCCCACGTTTGTTGACCGTTTTTCAGCACGCGACCACGTATTTTCCATTTCTGCGAACTGTGCTTGATTGTAATTTCAAACACGTCGCCGGAACACAGGCGAGCGAAACCTTGGATCCCTGAAATCAAATTCAAATTCAAATTCAAATAAATGGTCAGCCAACAAGGTCGCGCCGCCCTTTTCACGCCTTTCGCACCTTTCATGGTGAAATGAAGCGTGCCCATCATTTTTTCAAGTTTCGACTCGATTCCACACATCGTTTCGGTCGCTTCCCGGTACCCGGCCTTGACACTGTTGAGAGCAGCGTCGCGATCCCTCCCCGAACTCGAAACATAAGCGTTCGCCATGTTCTTCATGCCTTGTCTTAAATTCTGCTGAATATTGTACTGGTCCTGCAACTCCTCCAACTAAAAAACACAAACATCAATCGATTAAACATTAATTTCATTAATAAAATCAATTTTTTTACCTTCGACAGTTGATATTCGAGTTTCTTCATGTACCGTTCGGCCGCTTTCAATTGCTAAAATCAAATTCCAAACGAATTTCGCATGAATTTCATATAAAAAGCTCAACTAACTAGAATAATAATCGACTAGCATCATTAACCATGCTATTAGAAATCGCTACTCTCATTAAAACTAAACAAAAATATTGATAAACAGCACGAAGAAAGATACAAAAGGTTCATTCAACACGAAATCAATGCATTTGAAGCAGGAATTTTGCCAACAAGCAACTTCTAAGACCAATCTTACCTTCCCAAGGTCATAAAGTTTCCCTGGAGACTGAAGAAAATTGCGATACAAAAGAATTCAACCAATATCAAATGAAAACAATAACGAGAACAAAATAAACAAACAAAATGGAAAAAACAATTCTTGCCTGTTGAGAGTGAGTCGATAAATGATCGCTCGTTCGTTTTAAATTCATCACATCGTCTTGAGTTACCGCAAGGCATTCTCTGCAATAAATACGCCAATAAATATCAATTTTCCGAGCTGTTTGCGCTCCTTTTTGACTCACTTCAAACCCTCGAACACTTTCTGGAACATGAGCGTCGTGCGAGCGGGTCTGGGTGTCTTATTCAGCTTCGATTGAGATCCGAAGCTCAAATGGCGTCGAAAAAGGCGCGGACTTTGCATGTAATGTCCTAAAGTCGGGCCCCAAGTCGTCCGAACACCCACTTCGGATTCCAAAATCCCGCAGCCTTCGGCCGACGTGCTCGACGGACTCCTTTTGTGACTCGGATCGCCCGTGAACGATTTGCTTCTGGGAATGCCGCCCTCCACTGACATTTTCTTACACCTGAAATTCATATTTCAATGTAAAAATTAGATAATTCTCAATAAATACAAAAATACTTAACTATTTGTCGCCGCTTGTTGTCATTTATCCACTGCAAAAACTGCAAAAACCAAATAAAACGTCAAATTTCCCCGTTTTTTCAAAATAAATTAACTCTTCCAACAGGTGGTGAACATATAAACTCATCAAATGATCGAGTAAATAAATAAATGATGTTCCCAGCTGTACAAAGGCCAAAGGCCCTCGGCCCTCGAGTTTTCGTTCGAGTTTATCACGTTTAAATAACTTTATCGAGCAAGTCAACTCGGAACAACGGAAAATGATTGACACAATGATTAGACGATGTGATTATTGAAGGGAAAATCACAATTTCTTATCAATAATTTCCGTTCTTAGCGGATAAAGTTGCCAAATTGAGTAATCGCGATCGAAATTTCACGCCGCGAACAAAACTCGACTCGACGTTCAATTTGCAACACGCGGAAATGTCTTTACAATTAACTAGTCGGATATGTGCAATAAATAGCCAATTAACCCGCACGATTTCAACAAAACGTGCATCCAAGCGTAAAATCTGCTGAACTTGACCTGGTTCCGTCGATGATTAATTCTTAATCCAGTGGCAATGCCAAGCGAACAATTTTACAAATCATTTTACGAATCATTTGCGAACGGTGCGTCACTGCAAGTAATTGAATTGAAAAAATGAAATATGCTGAGATGACTCATCCTAGAGCTTACACGGATCGGAATTCCTCGTCTTTCTTCGAGAGGTTGCGAACAAAAGGAACGTTGAACTCTAAATTCATATCAAAGTGTTTGAGATTATCGGCAACCTTCATCGCAACAACCAATAAGATGGGATTGCAAGTTTTAAAGCTTTTCTTTCTTCTCACAAGGATGCAGCAACGATCAAACTATAGCGACATCTTCCGATAATAAACGGAAGCTTTGATGTTTTCAAACAACCAATAGGAAGTGTTTAGGTTTCCCACCACATTCAGGTCATTTTGAATCTTATATCGCTTTGAATTGTGCCATTTTTTTGCAATACGGGTAGAGATTAATCAAATTGCTCTCTGGACAAAACATACGCAGTAATGCTGAAAATGAAAATACTAGTTCATTAATAAATCCCAGAAAACCCAAAATAGTTGAGGCAATATGACAACTGTGGGATGCTGCGAAGACTAGCATCCATTTACAATCCATTACATAAACAATAAACTTAATTTAAAAGAAATAGCATTCAAATCGGCTGGGACCGCGCGATCCGCATCCGCGCAAAACAGTTCCGAATCCGCGCAGTACCTAAACCGCGCGGATTAAAAATGTAAATAAAAATCAATAGAATTAAATACCGGTACCGCGCGGTAAAATAAGGATAAGGAACCGCACGGATGAGAAACTCTGACAGTTTTTATCCAGCGCGGATAAGGAGCCGCGCGGATTAGAAACTCCCACAAATATTACATCAAACTGTTGCTAGAAATTTGTTTTAATTTTACTCCAAATACACGCAGAATGCGCTGGCGCCATCTAGGAATTTTCCCGCGAACTTGTAAAGTTCACGCGAAATCCGATAGATGGCATCCGAGAAAAGTTGCGTAGTTCGAGCAATGTCCGATACGCGGCACCCAGTCAGTATTGGCACCACCGCGGGAAACTTCGTCAAGTTTAAATTGTTGTTTGCATCGCAACGATCTCAAGTTTATTATTGTTCATTCCCTTAAATTTGTGGAAAAAGCGTAAAAATGTATTTTTAATCTAAAAAAATAGCGGAATATTTATTTTAACTTCACCATTTGTTTCAATTATTTTAAAGCTTATTCATATGTTAACATTAACAGGTATTTATTATAGGAAAAAAAATAGATTCTCTTAACTATTACTATCACATTATAGCTTAAATTACTCTGCCAAAAAAAGAGAGGAGACTTGTCATACAATAGAAAATGTCATTAACGTAATATTCGATCGTGCAACTTGAATCAAACGTCCGTACTCTCTAATCGAGCGAAATCCCTGAGCATACTGCGCACGTGCACCAGTCTTTGATAAATCAGACTCGGGCAGCCGTCTTTAATAAGTTCGAGCAGCGGGAACGTTCTGGAAACGCGATTTTCGTCGATAAAAGTCACTAACAAGCCTTCGTTTCCATCACTAATTATAATTTTCGTGTGATCCTTAAAGAAATTCACCTAAAACACAAAAAAACAATCAAATATAATCGAATCAATTCGAAAAACACTTGAAAACGCTCAAAACGAACTTGTACGGTGCCGGAACTTAGTTGCATCAGAATGGATTTGGTCGTACGAACCCATCTCTGCATCACTGGAATCAAATCGCTGCGTTTGCAGTCGGAAGACAAAAGAGTCCCGCCCTGAAAACCAATCAAAAAACATTTGTAAACAATACAAATTAAATATCAAAAATCAAATTTCACCTCCGTTAAATTCTCGTCCATATATTTGGAAAAATACTTGAGCAATGTGTAATGATCCTGCATCGTAATGGGTACAGAACTGGATGAATGCACCATTAATTTGCCGTCGCAATCGTAAAACTCGACGCGACTAAAAACACGAAAAAAATAACTGAAAAAAACTCTTCAAAATTAAAATAAAAAGTGAATTTACGTTCTGTCGGGTGAATAACTAATTTTAGATCCGTTATTGAATAAAACGCCGACACTCTGGTCCGATAACTGGAAGCCAAATCCGTATTTGTTCGAGTAGTCGATCCACTTGATAACAAAAAGAACGTTTGCACTATCTACATTGCTCTTCCACTTCGTAGAACCTAAAAATACAAATTAATTTCAATTTTATCTCAACGTTTCTTAACGTTTCTCAACGCTACTCCACCTTCTTTCATTGCATCTAAGCCATTAGACAAATGCTCCAGTAGAACAGAGGCAGTTAACATTTTTGGTTTCTTTGCTGAAATTTAACAAAAATTAATTAATTAAAAATTTAAAAAATTTAAAAAAATTAAAAAATTAAATTTTCTCACATGTTCCCAAAACCGTGTTTAATTTATGGCGAATACTGCTATGAAAACCGTTTTCTTTTCTCTTTGATTGATTTTTCTCCTTCGAATTTACCTAAGAAAAAAAAATTAATTTAAATTTAATTTTAAATTTAATTATGTTTACCTGAGTTTCATTCTTGGCACCGCTCAGACACAATTGCGAAACGGTTCTGGTAAATTTCCTTAATTCGCTACTTAAACTATTGGGTTGAGCTGATAATTCCTGGGAGACAGCCGCCGATCTGTAAGCAATTCGATTTTAATTCTCAATTCAATTCAATTCATTCAACTTTTCATCGATTTCTCTTCTCACCTATAAACGACAGCAGCGGATGGAAAATTTGGCAATGATATACACGAAGACGGAGGAAGACAGTCGGGCGTGAAGCCTCGAGTGAAGAATTTATGATTCAAAACGCCCGTTAAATCAAGTCTTTGGTTTGGATCAGGATCGAGTAAATTAATTATTAACGAACGAGCGTCATTCGATATGAGAGGTGGTATCACGTATTTGTTATTCGAAATTCTCGAGTAAGTTTCCTTCAACGTGCTCGTTTCGAACGGTGGTTGGCCAACTAACATCGCGTACCTTTCAACAACAACAAAATTAAAATTTAAAAATTTGCCTTTCCAGTCCAGTTGTGAACACAACTCACAACTGCACTGGCATTTGTATACTCACATGATGCATCCAATAGCCCACACATCAGCGCCGTAGCTATAGCCTTGTTTATCCAGCACTTCCGGTGCGATGTAATTCGGAGTTCCGCAGATACTTCTATTTAAAATAAAAATTAAAAAAATTAAAAATTGTTCACTAATAAAGAGACACGCACAAAACTTGCATTTTTTCCGAACCGATCTGTTCCACCCTAGCGGCCAATCCGAAATCCGCAATCTTGACCACCATTTCCTCCGACAAAAGCATGTTCCCTAATTTCAGATCTCTATGGATCACATTTTGACCGTGAATATGCTGCACTCCAGCCACTAATTGCTTGATGTAATACCGAACTTCAGGTTCCGAAAGAGTCCGTCTGTGTTTCAGTACATGAACCAAACTCTAAAAAAAAAAATAATAATAATAAAATAAAATAAATAAAAATAAATAAAAAAATCATAAATTTATTTCATCCAAAATGATTAATCTCAACATAAACACAGAGATTAGCATTTCTGAAACCCGCAACATACATTTTCATAAGTCCCTATTGTCCCATAATTATCCTGTCTCATATCCAAATCATCATCATTAATCACGCCAAAAACATCCGCCATCTTTATTCATTTAAAAAACCAAAACAAAAATCAAAACAAAAACTCGCCATCGCATAGCGGGACACTGCAATCATCGAGCGACTAAAAGAGACGTTTGAATGCGTGGGAAAATCATCCCGTCCAATGCCATCCCCAATGCGGCAATGCCCCACACCCATTTCTTCCCTACACGCTGTACACTGTAATAGGCAATTTTCATCTTCCTTCTCCGACATAAATAATTTACACTACACCTCAATTATTTACAAACAAGTTCAATGCCTTTTTAATAGCAGCTGCTATTTCCTCAATTGCTCGATATTATTCAACACAAATGGCATTACCCATTACATTTTATCCGTTTTATCCATTTTATTCATTTTTTATTCATTTTATTCATTCTGCCTTCGCGTACAATTTAAAATAATAATAAGTAAGGGGAGGTGGTTGCGGGTAAAAATGCGAAATTAACTCAATTTTCCATCCCATTTATTTCTCGTACATCACGTCCAAATTGACATTAATTTTCCTTAATACAAAACACGACGGGGCTGGAATTGACGATAATCCCGCGAGACGGCAAAAAGTCATCCATTTTAATTCTCTCGTCGAATCTCGCTCGCCGTTAATTAAATTGAAAATACATCAGCATTAATGAAACCAGACAACGACTGGAGAAATAAATAAATCATTTAAGGGTTAAAAGGGATTAAAAGTTGATCACTCCGGCCCATAAATTACGCGCATCAAAGCAGCGAAACTTATTACACTTCACTCGTGCATTCACAACTCAACTGGGATACGACAAAAATGGCGGATCCCTATACAATGTTTCCATAGCCAACCCCTTAATTAAATTTTCCTTTTTATCCTCCCTACAAAACCCCCTAACTCTAATCACTCAAAGATATACGAGACGACTTCCTCTCCGAACTATGATACCCATCAAAACCCCAGTCTGGAATTAATTCAATAGAAAAAAAAGAAATCAAAAATCCCAATGACCCCTGTCAATTTTGATAGATAAGAAAATGAGCTGAAAATTCCATTTTCCCTCATCTCACGTCGAATTCCAACCAATCCCGACTAGATTCAATTCCCAGAAGAAAAACCCAACCCACAGCGGCCATTTTTCATCAATTTTTTAAGCCTAACGCAAGTTTGTTGCCTTTCCCCCTGCTCGTCGGTCGTCCACAGCCAAATAGGTTGAAGGTCGTGCAAAACGAGTCCCAGAGCTACAACAAACGAACCAATGTCATCTTTCTTAACGGCCTGCCACTACAGACAATGGCACACGTTAATGAGCAACATTTTTTTTATTTTCTTCTTCTTTCTTTATAAGAAAAAAGGTGGAGAAATAGAAATCCCCCTCTCGCGTGGAATGCGGGTAAACAAGTCCATTATACTCCCCACAGTGGCTCACTAGAAAGAGAGCAGAACCGAGAGCAGAACCTTGAACTTGTTCACTCACGAGGGTGGGGTCTGGGGTTAGGTATTTCCTCGGGTAAAATGAGAAAAATAAATTTCAAACAAAAAAAGGAAAAATCATTGGCGAGCAGCTGCTCCTATAGGAAACACCTGGGCTAGTGACAGAGCGGTGCAGGGGCTAATCCCTCTCTGGTCCACTGACAGGATATCAAATTGCAGTCAAAAGAATTGGATTGGGGGTCCGGGAAGAATTGCATACAGGAAACCACATCTGGCACTTGTCTCTTTGGGGGGTTCACAAAAGTAAAAAGAATAAAATAAAATAATGAAATAAATGAAGAAAAGAAGATAAGAAGAAATATTGACATAAAGGAGCCGCGCTGTCATTAGTTCGACCACTTGCCTTTCGTGGACAATTTTCCAAGATAATGTAAACATTCTCGTCGTCTTCGAAGAAATGATGAAATCGGACGATGTTTTCGTGTTTCAGTGTTCGGTGGAGTTCGATTTCGCGAATTATCTGAAGCGTAAAATGCGAATTATTAGTCGACGAACGGCTTCGTTGCGAAACAAGAGTCGCGCGCAGCAAAGCTCGCTCTTGCGGTAATTAATTAAATCTTGTCTCACTTTCTCCCGGTGATGCGGTTTCGTTATCCTGTTTTTCGGGATGATTTTCGCCGCGTATACTTTGCTAGTGGTTAAATCCGACAGTTCGTGAACCCGTGCAAATCCGCCCTTAAAAAAAACAACATAACATAACAAACATAAAAAAAACAAATAAAAATTATTCATCGTTCTAATTAAAGAACACTCCTTTTTCCAAATAACCTTCAGGTATCGGTCTTTTTTGAGTCATCTCAAAAATAAACACTGTGTCAAGGCTTTCCTCAAACAAAACAAAATCAAACGAAATGATTCGTAATCATACTTTCCGGGAAAAGAAAGATTAATTTCAAATCAACTACTGTTCTGTGTATCAATTAATCACTTATTCATTCCTACAACAAAAACAAATTCAAGGTAAACAGAGCTAATTTCAAGTGCAATGACACGAAACCCGGGGTACGGTCCTGTCCTTAGCTCATTTAAAACAATTGTCAACAGCAGTGATGTTAACGACCGGTCTCATCATTCCAGCTAATGCTTATACGGCCTTATTTTGTGAATAGTTGAAGCGGTGATTCAATCGACACACCCCGGTGCCGGTGGCACGCACCGATTCCCCTCTCTCTCTATCTATCTTCTTTGTTCGCACCCTCGCGTCAAAAAGGAACTTTGCGTGAAAGACACTAAAAGCGAACCAGCATTTCCCCCCAACGAGGAATACATTTATACGCACAAAAACACTAAAACAAATCATTTTCCCCATTAAGATCCGGGAAATTAATCCCAAATATCATCCAAAACACATCCCAACACACATATTGTATTAATTAATTGAATTAAATGAATAAAATGAATAGAATCGATATTTGTCTTACTTTTCCTAAGAATTTGCCCTTGGAATACGTCGTCCTCGTCGAGTGGTCAACAATGAACTGCGAAAGCTGAGTATTGTTGATATTGGCGGACCTGGAGACGAAATTCGTGTCTTTCATTTTCGTTAGAATTATGTCTGTGTTGAGCGACGGTCGCGGTTTGTCGTGGCTCGCAGCCTTCACTGTGCTCGTGAAACTGCGTGGGCTGAGACTGAGCATGCTATAAATGCGCCCGTGTGGCCGGGACTGCGTTTTGTGAGAGTCCGCCACTAACAGCTGATCAAGTCACTGACGTGTGACGGATCTGAGTGTGCCTGGACTTGTGCCTTCCTGCCCGAGTGTTTTTCGACTGTTTGGGTTTGGGTTTGGGTTGGTTGCTCGTTCCGCCGCTGCTGTTGTTGTTGTTGTTGCGGCGGGTAGTAAATTGGAAAATTGGAGATATTTATTTCAAATGCTTTCAAGGTTTGTCCGAGATTAGATTAATTCTATTTATAGGATACGGTTTTGTAATTCTTTTGTTTTTGTTTTTTTATTTTCAACTCCTGGTGGCGGTTTTCGGAACTAGCGCCACCCGCGCTCCGTGCGGCGCTCGCTATCGATTGGGGCCCCCTGCTCGATGCCCAAGATCCGGACACCAAACTAAAAATTTTCTCGCAACACATCCGCTCCATTTTAGCCAAGTACGCCCCCCCCTGCAAGCGCACCCACCCCCGCCCTAAATCTTGGTGGTCCCGCGAACTCTCTCTTCTAGCGTCGGCTAAGAACCGGTCCTACCGAGCCCGGCGCTCGAACCCCCTTGGCTACGCCCTCTCCTGTCGGCGCTTCAAAGCGATGGTCAGGCGCAACAAACGGCGCGCGGTAATGGCCACACGTAACTTCTGGCGCCTAGTTACCCCGGCCAAGTCCCCCATCCGCCTCCCTGAAGGACAACCCAGCCTGGACTCCTTTGCCCGTATAGTCAACAACCCCCTCAACACCGCCGCCACCAATTACCTTCCCGTCCCTCC
>JAQIXU010000348.1:0-39162 GCA_034701245.1 Strigamia transsilvanica | reverse complement strand
ATAAAAATTGATATAGAAAGGTATAAACCGAAATTATAGCGTTGTTTTATATGCATAACATAACTAAATCGTCGTTGTGGATTGCGTGTTGTTGTTAAAACATTTTTTATTCGTTTAGCGGTTCGTGTTAATGTCTAGTCTGTATTGATTGTCACCAAAACAAATATACGGTAACTCGTGCTTTTCTTGCCATGGTCACTTATTGACGTCCTTGCATGGAAATTGTTTTAAATGGTGAGGAAGTCTCATTTTGGAAAATTTCCTGAAACGTTTAGTTGTGGGAGTAAACTCTCGACTTGGGCATATAATTTCCACATATATATGTGTATAATAATGATTTAAAAACGGTTTGTTATGACATTGTCATGAATAACCTCAACTATTTATTATTTACATCCATTAAAGTTATTAAAAATATGTCTCAATACCGTATTCTGTTATTTCCTTACTTAATCTGATTTCACCTTCACCCAATTTCCATAATATGAATACATTTGATATATTGTGTTTCCAACCTGTTCCTCATTCATCCAAGTCATTTCAAGTTAAACGTGACGTGCCATCTTCGTACAATTACATTTTTTCAATGTGATGGCGGATGGAGGACACAATATACACTTGTGTGTTAGGTTTTGTCATTTAGTGGAGACATTAAAGACAATTTAAGGGGACGATGTGGATAAAACATTTCATTGTATATTTTGATTTCATTTTTTTTTTAATTTTAAATTTTCCCGCCTTACGTTGCATTTGGCAATGTAGGTCGAGGAAGAAGAAAAGAGGAAGGTGTGCTACTAGGTATACGAGATGAATTCAGCCATCTGCTGCACACCGAAATGCATGGTTCTTTCTTATACCACGTGGACAAAACGCTCGGGAGGTGTGTTGGCCGGCTGTTCGTGCACGAGTTGCAGAGCAGATGGCCGAGTCACTGCGGCAGCTGCCCGAGAAAACCGAGCAGAGGGACCGAACGAAGCCCTCACCTGTGATTGCTCCTTCTCCTTCTCTCTCTATACGTGTATTAGGAAGTGTGTTACAATGAAGTTTCTTAGCAACCCAAAATGCACCAGATGGTGATCGCTGTCATGGAGATGGGACGCAAGGAGCAAAAAATGAGCATCTGCATCACTTATTGAACACTTAGATTCAATAAAGGAATTTGAAAGAAATGATTTCCGTAATTGATGATTTATTTCGTTTAAACAGATGTTGTTTTGAATACGAAATTAAGTCAAACTGATGGAGGAAAAAAGTGGTTGGAATTGAAAATGTGATAAGAAAACAAATAATTGATTGTAAGACCATTGAAATTGAATTGAAAACCACTGAAATTAAAGTGGAAATTGGGTTGAAAAATGAAAACCACTGAAATTAAAAATGGAAATTGTTTTGAAACCACGGAAATTGCAATGAAACTCAGTAATATTAAAAATAGGAACTTGATTTCAAACTAACTGAAAACATATGGAAATTGGTTTGAAAACCAGACATGGAAATTGGTCAGAAAACCACTGAAATTAACCAAAACTTGTAAATTTAAACAACCGGGAACATATCCTAGGCTTGTTGATTCTTGCACAGTCATTAGCCCAGTTGGTTTCTACTAGAAAATCTACTTTAAATCCCATAAATTAGTCACCAATATTAGTCAAAGGGCTATTGATAAGGTCAAAAGTTAATGGACATGTTGACAATTAAGACACAAGTGTAAGGTCATGGGAGTTTTGTCCTTGGACAAAGCAGTAGCTCCATATTGGCAACCGTATGTGAAATTCACACCGTAGTGATTAGTGAAGGGCTGAAGGTGTTTAGAACACAATGAATCCATTTTTTCCCATATATACCTCGCATGACAATTTCCAATTTTAAATCATTTTTATGCTTTGCATAATTTGATATTCGGGTCAAAGGACCATTTGCGACCTAATTTTGTGTGGAAAGTGTTTTCTTCTTCATCACCCCCTCCCCCCTCTCTCTTCTCTTCCCTTTTCCTCATCCAAGCAGATGGCGTGGGTGAACGCGCGGTTAGTGAAGCGTTGCTAGCTTCTTTTTCAACTTTTTTCTGCCCATCGATTGAGGGTATTTGGAGTGAGGGTATTTCTTTCATTCTCTTGACATTGGAGGTGTTCAAAGAGGGTAATAAATGACAAGAGAGAAAAAAGAGAGTAAAAAAAATTATTTTCCTTTTCCTCATATCGTCCTTTGCTTGTCGTCTGAATTGGGTCATAGTGAAATACACCTTTCGTCCTTGTCACTGTTGACTCAATAATTTTGTTTGGCACCTGTCCGGTACTGACCTCAAATTGATAAAACACAATCATTGCACCTGATACCGACACCCTATACTCTTTTCTCACAAAATGATCACCAAAAAACGTGATTTCGACATATTCCCAAACCAGATGCTTTATTGCAGATGCTCCATACGTGGACTGATGGCATCTTTTCAGTTGTCAATTACACAAATCTTTTGTGGGGGAGTTTACAAAGATGCTTACGTTCGGTTTCAAATTGCTCTTTTCTCTTTTTGCCCTATTTATCTGTTTATGAGAGACCTCCTGTTCTTTTTCTCTTCTCGTTGGACACAGGAAACGACGGTTAGGCCTAAAAAAGAGTGACCATTAGGAGGAAAACAGCTGGATCTCATTGTTATGCCTACTCTCTTTTTGATCACTCGAACATATGATATTCCCAATACAGGAAACACGATCGGTTTTAGCATTTACATGACATGTATTGTAAAACGATGCGTAATTTAGGTTGAAAAGAGACTGATAACCGACAAAAATCCATTGAGTGGTCTATTTATTTAGTTGTGCGTCAATAAATAATAGGCAACAAGACTCTTGCTAAGCTGGTACAAACAATATTCTGTATCGTCATGATGCCACACCTGCTTTCGAATTCATGCACTGGAACGAATGAATGCCGAAACATGACGCATGCAAATTCCAGTTTTTTGTTTTTGTTTTTTGTGTAGATAGTTTCTTAGTTAAATATGCGAAGTGTAGTTGCTTACTACGTAATATTTAATATATAAAAAAAATTGGTAATGCTTTGCTTGTGAATATGCAATAAAAAGATCAGTAATTTTCTGATGGAGCATTTTATGTTCTTGGTTCATTCAGCCCTTGTCAATTTAAGAGTAATTTTGATTGATGGTATTGATAAATGAAAGATGCACAGTTATTGGCTAAATGATTAATTGCTGTGAAGAAGGATTATTACAGTGGTGAATTAAATAATATTCGAGCTTGTATGTGGAATTATATTTCGAAATTAGGAACGAATTTACACAGCGGAAAATGTATTAAAACATTTTGATGACGGAAAACGTTCTAAACATGTGTTATTACGATACGGGGATAAATTTCTCAATGCGTTCCACTCGAGAACACCTCTCGCACCTGGAACTCATCACCCCTTTTATTCTGCTTCAATGTTCTCTCCTTCTTTTATTTGTAGTTGATAGGTGGGGCAATGAATTTAAATGAATAATGGTCCCAACGTGAAGAAAATGAAGAATAAATTGATGATATCCAAAACACGACTCAATTTGCACTTTTGTCAGTTGAGACTCGATGGGGGATGGAAAAAATGTGTTTGGTGCCATCTGATGGTTTAGTGGTTGATTTTTTTGCTGATAATTTGTGGCGCGTGCCACCTGGGCTGGTCAAAATACGTTTAAATCGGTCAAGTGTGAAGCGGGAAGAGAAGGAAGCTGGTAATTACCTTTGCAGTCACTATACTTTTATATCGAAATTAAAATTGGTGTACAATTGTCAATAAAAATACTTGACACAATATTTACCAAATTAAAAAAAAAAAAATCCAAGAAAAAAAATACCATCAAAACATTTTTGTAAAAAAAAAATAAAAATGACAACCAAAACCAATTACCTTTACACTTAACTAAAACAAATATGAAATTTAAACAGTTAAAACATTTGCATTTTCAAGGTGAGCATCTTAGAAAATCAAAACTCATAATTAAATCACTTAATGACTGCAAAATTTATGCAGGAAAGCAAAAGCGTCTTCCGGATTAAATACTGACACCATCTGCCCTTGCTCTTCCTTTTAACCTATACGCAACAATACGTTGTCATGACAACTAGCAAGCACAAAGGTCCTTCACCTCATGCCTCCCTGATACCTAACTCGATGGCTCAAAAACACTCATCTAGAGCAGAGACGTCTATTTTCCCCACTTTAAAAAAAATCTATTTTCCGTTGATTCAGCGCACGTGGCAACTGACATACTAAAATAACAATGCACTAATTTGGGCAGCATTGCGTCGTTCCGCGTTTAGTCGTGGGCGGGTGGCAGCCACGCGACTGACACGCGTCAGCTTGAGGTGTTATTAATCCATTCGGATCCTTGCTCGCAATCTGGTTGCTGTTTATTAATTTTGTTTTGTTAATTAGTTGAATTAAAAGTGATAGGCGCCATGTGGCTTCCTAGTGGTTGCCACGTGCGATTTTCTAAGCCCTTTGCCGTCGCCGGGAGCTGTGTTTTAGTTGGAGGTTGAATATAGAGGGTCAAGATGGTGAACGACACTCATCTTCCCCTTTTCCGGTGCTCGATACGATGTTGGAGTGCCCCACATCTGTCGTGGTGATGTCCACCCTCGTGTATACACGCGGCCTGCGTTTAGTCAGACTTAATTAGAAAATTGGCAAGATAACTTTATTTGCTGTTGTTGTTAGAAACTTTACTGTGTTGGCTTTAGTTATCATGTAAAAATGATGTAAAAATTATACAATTGCATTTTTCGAGTAGGGCTAGGAGCAGGTAGGGGGGTGACTGAGGTAATATTGAATTAATTATTTACAAGGGTGTTCTTATCTAACTTCCCTTTTCATAAGAATTATCATTAATGTCACCTGCTTGTGAAAGTTAGATTCACCTGTTGAACAGATGTTACGTAAGGATGAGAGATGAAAAAAAAATATATTAAAATTAAACATTTATAAGTAACTGCTTGAAAAAAGTGTTTTTACAGTCCTTTGTGCTAGTCCTTACAACTAATTTCATGTAGTTCAGCTACTGATGGTGAAATTCACCGCATTTATATATATCTTTTATGAGGAGAGAATGGAATGGGAAAAATTAGGCCAGTTGTATTTCTTTCTAATTTCCATTCTCACGGTCCTGTCAATCCTTCATTGAGTAAATAAGTTGTTAGTATGTAATGTAAGCAACATGATGACTAGAGGCTTAAGTCGTTCTCTTGTAAAGATGCGATGCCAGCTGTGTTAATCCAATGGTCAATGACTATTTTAAATTTCATTACCTTAAAATAGACTTAGAGAGTAATAACTTGTTCATTTTTCTTTTTTCTTTTTTAAAAAATATATTTTTTTTTCTCTTTCAAATTTTTTTATACAAATTTTTTTGGGCCCACCCAAATTCCTTCTTGCCGGATATTATTTTACCCATCCCCAATTCTGTATCATCTCTAAGATGGAGAAAGGAATCTCTTGGCATCCCTTCTGGAAGCCACTTAGAACCGCATGCGCACTTCGAGCCAGTGGTGCAAGGTCGCCCATTTTGTGACTTCATTTCCGCTGTCCAAAGAAAAAAGTATTTTTACTTTGGAATTTTCAATTTACGTGTTAATAACCGAATTCCCTATTTAGAATTTTCTCAAAAAGATAAAAATAAATTTTAAAATGCCGAACAACAAGTAGTCTATGAACTATTTGACTGTTCATGTACAGGGCGTCGCCAAAGGCAACCATGGCAATGAGAATCTTCTCCGGGGAGATTTGATTCTTACTCCGTGTCCATCTCGTTCCGTTCCGCGAAGTCGCGCACTCATAAGGCTGCCACGAGCTGTCGAGCATGCCAGCCTTCAAGACCTCGCCACCCGCAACGTGCAGCCAGGCGCGCGCACTTCCCATCAACACCATCCCTCTCCTTTTTGCAACATTTTTTATCTTCCAAGAACATCATTACTATTAATGGGGCAGGTGCTGTTACATCACCAGGTGATCCTCCCCTAAATTAACTGCCTTTTGCACATAGGTTATGTTGTGTCCACAACATCGCTCTATGTCTATCTTACGTGGACTAATCACCACAATTCCTATTGTGGGAGATCATGACGCTAATCCACTGTAGTGCCACCTATATTCCTTCAAATAAAGAAACAGATTTCCATACGTTACCAAGATCATTCCATTACACTCCAACACCGAGTTGGATATTTAGTAAGAACACACTAGGTTATACAAATTTACAAATTCAAATTTCAAATTTTTTATTTTTTAAAATTTAGGTTTCTGATATAACTGTAATGTTAGGTTAAATAGCTCTATTTTCATTTTTTACTCCTATTTTTTCACAGATTTAATGTGGTACTAAGTAGAGTTGTTTTGGTGGATGAAGAGGATTCAAGTGTATATGTACACCTGTCATTTTCCGCGTATGCGCCCCTCCTAATGATGGGTAATTGGGTGTGGGCGGTGAAGGGACAACGCGCGCACGATGGTGATGCGTTTTGCTCGCTTCACGCACGCGAGTCATTCACCTTTTAAAATGTGAAGATATGTTGACAAGGATGGGTGTGGACGAGAAAAGAGGATTAGGACTAAGAGTATATAACTTTTCATTTGTTCTTGTTTTTTCTTTTTTTCCTTCAAATTGTTAACTTTTTGGGTTTTTTTTTCTCTTCATATATTTGTTTGCAAATTGAATATGAAGTAAACACCATCTGTTGATAAAGCGGCGAAGAGATCTGGGTACAGTAACCGGAAAAGACAGTTGTGTAGCATGAGGTTAATGAATGAGAAAGAGAAATATTTTTTTCTCTTCGTTTTTTTTTAGGAATTGGGGGTGGGGCAATAAGGGGAGAGTTGATTTTAAGTTACACAAACCGTCTGATGGATATGAATATGAACGATGTTTACATCATCAATGTAATAGAAGGTTTGGCTTTATAGATAAAAAAAAATTGTCGCCATGTGGCCCCCACGCGACTAACCTAATGCCATATGGCGGTATATTATCAAAGAAAAAAGTTTAAAGGGCTTTAAATATTAAATGGGTTCTTGAATTTGAATAAAATCATCGCAAAAAAAATTGGTTTTTTTTCAATGTGTAGGATTTTATGTATTTTCGTGATTTTTTAAAATTTTGTTTTGAAGTTACCACTTTACTCCTTCGTAATTTGGAAGCGAGAGAAAAAAGGGACGCTGATATACGGTGGAGGTTCAACGCAGGGGAGGACGCAGACCCCACCTACACTTCCTCTTCACTTATAAAAAAATGTTTACAATTTGTTAAACAACGTTTTTAAAATGTGTAAATTGGTTTATGTACAGATTATTTAAAGGAACCGGGAATGTTTTGTGATCTGATTACGAGCAAACGTTGTCAAAATGCTCGAAATGGCAAGTCATTCACCTGTTGGTTTTACTTTTTTTTTGGTTGATGGTCACTTGAGAATATTACAATTCCCACTTGTGATTGTCATTACTAATTTTTTTTTAACGTGTGGTTAAGAATACGAAGAAAGAAAAAAAGTAATTATTATTTTTCTTCGTAATTAGTTGTTAGTATAATCAATTTAAAACCAATTTTTTTTTAAAATTCCAATTTCTTTTTTGTGTACTGGTGATTAAATTAATTTCTTTTTTCTTAACTTTGAAGGAAAATAAATAACAAAGAACAATATGTCAGTAGTTGCAAGTTGTTTTCGTCTGCGTTATTCAGAGTTAATGGAAAATCTCCAGGGAAAAGTAAAGTTCGCTGAAGCATAGCAGTTGATTAACAAAAACTGTTAAAATATAATGACAAGAATGTAATAGGCGAGCGAAATTAAAGAGGAAATTGATGAAAATGTAAATGTGATGCGAGTTTACACACGGCCACTTATAAGATCACTCATAAAATGACCAATTAAAAGCTTTAAAGCGCACGCGTGTATCCTCAAGAAAAACGTGAGGTTCTGGTCGCACGGGAATATATAAGGAACGCCATGGGCCCAAATCGTGCGCTTCCACAGGTGCGAAAACGCCCATTTCAACCAGGATCGGGTAACCACCCCTCAATCCACCAAAAATAAAATTATAATTCGATATTTGCTATTTGATATTTTTCTTCTTGTTGAACCCGTTGTCAACAGAACAAACACGTGGGTGTTTCATGTAACACGAAGAGTCCGTAGACCTCACTACGAGTCTGTCACACTAAGCGTGAAGGTCAACAAGGCATTGGAGTAAACAAGAAAAAAAATTCTAACTTGGTGCAATGTCTCGTTTTTGCCCCTTTCCGTGCTTGACCAGATGCACACCTTGTGATCGATCAATTTTATTATGTCCGCAACATAATTATTTCGCGTTAAATCCCTAAATCAGTCTCTATGGTTGACCTTGGGCTAACGAATGCATCCACCTATGGCTCTTCCTAAAGGGTATTTTGTTTTTGTTTCGTTGGAATAGATTTTTGCAATTTTTGCGCTCTTTAGTATTGCAATGGATCGCAGATGGCCCCTCAGTAACTGCTGGCGACCCTGTCCAAGCGATGCGACAGCAGCAGGATGGCAGAAATATTCTCTTTTGACATGAACCAAATTTTAAAAAAAATGTAAGGGATGATCACAGTTTGTATTGTAGGAAAATGTTTTTTTTTGGTTTTGTTTTTTTATTTTTTTAAATCCTTGTTGTTCCGGCCTCAAGTGCATTGCGCTGCGCATATGGTGGCTCACGCTCGCTCACGGCACTACCAGACGTGTTAACGAGACAGCAAACAGCAGAGGCTTAACTGTGATAGGGCTAAAAAATTGATCGATATTGCTTTCGTCTTGCGACGCGACGGCGTCTCACTTTATCGGAACAAGGCTCCTTTACCCTCTTATATCAGTTCAGCAATAACATTAGGTGACACAACATGGCCATTAATGCGGGCCATGTGCCCATGTTTTGGTTGTTCAGACTTTGGTAATTTTTATTTTTGTTTATTTATTTATGTTTTTGCTTCTAAATTTATAAATTGTTGTTATCTTCGATTACAACTTATTTATATAGTTTGTTTCGGGATACGCCCAATTTGTTTAATCAAAGTTATGGTGTGCAGAAATGTTCATTTGAGAAGATTAAAGGGGTGAGGTTCTTGCAATAATGTTTTTTTTTCGTGGAATTAGCAGAGGAGTTTTTGGACTTTATCCAAGAGATTCTTCTTTACTGGTTTGTAAACTGTATTAAAGAAATGAGAATAAAACTTCCTCGTTTAGATGAAGATTTATTCTTCTTTTTTTTTTTGTGTGTATCAACTGACATGGGAATTGGGCCGGAATAAAGTTTAAGTCTTGAATACAGTCTAGCTTTAATTTAGGAAATGCAAATATAAAAAGAAGGAAAAACTCAAACAAGGATGCACATATCAATAGAATTCGTGGATGAATTAATATTTGTTCAAACGTACCGGTAACTAGTAATTTTCGATTTAAAACATCGCAAACTTGGATGAAAAATCTCTTCCTGGTTCTTGAAATAGATTTAGAACGAGACTTAAAAGAATCAACAAAAAGCTAAAGCTAAAAAAAAAAATTTAAAAAGAAAAAAAATCCAAGACCAGAAAAGATGCCGCAAATCCAACCATTATCTAATTTAATAATGTTTACAAATAGTTGGTAGATATCTGAGCTTTCTGTTTCTGTTTTGACAGGAAGCAATGTTTGAAAATGTCAAAAATTATGCAAGAGTATAGAGTAAATGCGGATGGTGCGAGTGATATTTGATCTTGTGTATTTAGGTGACCAAAAAATAAATGAATTCTATCGCATTCGGTTATCGGATTACATGGGACCTTCCCTTCCTACCCCTCACTTTTCTCCTATGGCCAATGGTGCGATTGGCCCGGTGTGTCTCATTCTCCTTCCCGCCCAGGGATTTTTGGTCTCGCCGCTTCGATCGGTTGGATTTGAGGAGGGGGCAATGAGAAGGGACTTGGCAAAATGGTTTTCCATCCATCTTGAAGATGAAAAGACAAGTGCAGCCATTCGACATTCGTCACCCGGTCGTTTGTCACCTCTCTTTTTGCAAATATTTTCCACCTTTTTTTTCTCTCGTGTTTTTTCATTTTCTCTTTTTTATTGCATTTTTTTTCCGGAGCAAACCATATTTGCTTGTTTTTTTAATTTGCCATTGAACTTGCACTGTAATATCTTGACCTTGATCAGATTATGCTTATATTAATAAAAAGCGAACAGCAACAGATGTTGATAGAATTACCGAGATGAAAATGCACAAAACAGGAAAAATAATTAATTTAGCACGTGGCTTCGTTATTGTAATACTCTCGATTTTTAACATCTTTTATTGATTATAATCAAATTAAATGCACAAAAGAGATGATATGCAATTGACTAAAGTAACGGATTAGTTTCTACTTATTATTTTTCTTTTTTCTTTTGCAAAAATTATCAAAACGTTGCATGGAACTAAGAAAATTGAATTTTGCAAAAACTGGAAAATGCAATTTTGCAAAAAACCCGAGAATGCAATTTTGCAACAAAAAAAAACCGAAAATGCAATTTTGCAAAAACTGGAAAATGCAATTTTTACATCGAAAAGGAGAAAAATTAATAGCCGAAACGATTTAAAAGTAAAACCATGTAAGTAATTGCCACATCATTAAAGATGCAAGCGAGAAGAATGAGCTAAAGGAATGAAGACTGGACTATTTTGGGGCTAAAAGAACGCCAGCTGATGCTCTCTTATAGTCATCCTTGCATTTAAAAAAAAATTACCCCGAGTGTAATAATCTTACCTTTTGCCGGGAACAAGATGTGCGATAAAATGTAAAGTGATTCTTATCCGAAAGGGAATTGAGTTGTTGACTCTCATCGTAATAATCACGCGAGTGAGGAGTGCATGTGGAGAGCAACAGGCTCGGCTGCTGCGCAGACTCCAATCGAAGACAAGAGTGAGGACGAGGCGACGATGCTCCAGGTAATGAACGAGGGGAACGCGTGTAGAACGTGTGATGAGGTGTAATGAGTCCGAGTAGCACCTGGTCGAATTTTGCTCGTGATTAATGGTTGTTAAGGCGATTTATGTAGTCCATTCGTGTTCGTGCGATTTGTTTGAATTAGAATCGGACTCGATGTTGCACTTCTTCCTCCCTCCCGGAGAACAGTCAGAGCGAACCGTGAGTCAGGTGCATTCCTTAGGCCGGTGGTGGAAGTGCATCGCGCAGGAGAGCATATGATCTGGGTATGTTGTTTCTTAGCCAAGCATGTGATCTGCTTCACTTACCCTTGCAATGCGAATTGAATCTTCCCTTTGATTTTTCCAAACGAGAAGGGGACAAAGTGATTAAAGGGCTTTTTATTGAGACACAGTAATTGATTAAATTAAACGAGTTGGATAAAATAATGGGGGAGCCATAAATCGATCCGGAAATGAAAAAAAAAATCGACCATTCATTTTTTTTTTTTTGAAAAAAAAGAAAAAAAAAGAAAAAAAAAAGAAAAAAAAGAACATTTTTGTGTCAACGTTGTTAATTTATTTTCTTCATTTTTTTCAAACTAATTATCGAACCTGGTTTGCACATTCCCCCCACATAATTCATAATTTTAAATATGGTGTTAAATTGATTGATTTTCGTCAGACATCCCAGTCATTTTTCAACGTGTTATTCGCCCCACTGTCTTACTTGGAGAGGTTGCTCACATTATGGCGCGGCAAATCTCCAAGGAAGACTATTCTGGTAGCTTAATGCGGCTAAAGGGTGTGACCTTCCCTCTTTTCCTCAGCTTCTTCCAGACATTTCTGAAAATAGCAACGTGCACTCCGCCCACTACACTTTAGCATCTGCGTCTGTTTTTTCGCTGTCATTAGTTTTCAATTATATTTATTAATATTGATGTCTACGAATTTTTATTTCCAAAAGTTTTCTGCATATTTTCTGTTGGGAAGGGAAGGGAGGGGGATTCATTAATTTTCCTATGATGGAAGGGATAGAATGAGTTTTTAAAGAAAAAATAAGTAAGGATTTTCGTGCAGGCGAACATGTTTTTTTGTTGTTAAAAGTCAGTGCCCTTCATTCATAATATGTTGCAGATATGTACTGACACTGATTTATAAATAAAAGCCCCACCATTCACTTTGTTGTGTGTGAATTTTCCCACAGCACTTCTCTTGTGCCTGCGGTCACTCACTCGACCTCCCTTTTCGAGTGACCGACTGCCCGTACCTGCTGACTAACCCTTTACGTGATAGAACTATTGCTGGTTAAACGAAACAAGCGAGCATCGCATAATTTATCAATAAATGTGTCATTTGGATAAAATAAAATGTATGGGAAGAAAATAAAATTTTTTTTTTTTTAAATAAAAAGCTGCAATTATTATTTTTTTTCTTTATTTTTTCGAATCAAATTCTTTTGAATTAAATTGTAAACTTAAAAACCCCGCGCCATTTCAAAGCATCGCGGTCGTCATAGCAACAGTGACGTCACCGGAAGACAATGGCTGCCATTTCATAACGAAGTGTGCGACGTAAGGTTGTAAGGATTTTCACATCAAAAACAGGTTGGTATTTGTTCTTGAATTCAGTAAATCCAATTCATAAAGGTTTGTGAACCACAAGAGTGAAAATAAAGGCCCAATACTAGAGTTAAAGGGGGAAACGATTCGCGGGATAAAGAACTAACTCGAATGGTGCGCGAAGGTATTCCTGCGCTGTTAATCAGTCAATTACGGAAGTGGGTGGTGATTTTACGATAAGTTTCTGTTTCTCTTTTGCTTTTCAGTCAAGGTCGAAAAGGCATTGACATTGTTGAAAGGTAAGGTAATATTTTGAGGCCCATCAATCTGTTTTCGTGATGAATTTTTAAAAGTTTTAATGGTTGCATGTTCTTAACCCGAATTTGACCCAGATGATTACGGAATACAAAACAGCAAAATGGCGGGGGAAATGTCAGAAAATTGATTTGTGGCAAAATGTTTTAAATTATAAAAATTTACAAATTTTATTTTATTTAAAAATAAAATCAATAACAGCTTTAAAATTGACATGTTTTTCAAGTTCATGAAAAGATAAAGTTAGATTTTTTCAGCTGCTTATAACGATTATTAGTGCATATGTACAGGGGGGAAAAAACCCTCAAGAAATAACCATATGGCCATAAATATAAAAGGAATGAAAATTTTTCAGCTGTGAAGTTTTTTTTATTTATTTTATTTCATTTTTTTTATTTTTTAAAAAAATATATGGGTTGTTAAAAAAACTTGGTTTTTCAAAAAATGGATTATTTTTTTCTTCATTGAATTACAATGGGAAAAGTTTATGTAAATAGAAGAAATATCTCAAGGGTCCATTTCTGTGGGTAACGATTTTTTTGGGTGGAGTGGGGTGGTGGATCTACTTTGCATTGTCTGGTATGGCATCGCATTGCCAGCAAATTTATTGAAATGTGAATCTAATCTATTGAAGTGCCTTATGTCACTCACGAAAATAGATAATAAATAAAAATAAAAAAATAATAAAAAATTTATATAGAAAAAAAAATTGAATTGAGATAAGACACAAGTGGTTTGATTCTCTTGGGAACGGAATTTGATGATTATTCGTCAGTGATAAAAAAAAAAATAATAGAAAAAAAAATTTAAAGAACAAAAAAAAGTCATCATTTTGAAACAATCAGCATTAGTTTAGTAAATAAAACGATTGTCATTATTATATTAGTTTGTGGTGTTATTAATACCAGAGCGTGGGAAAATGTGAATGGCATCCAGATTTTTGTATTCACATTTAATGGAAATCAATTAAACAAAAATTTAAAAAATGAAAATACAAATAAAAAAAAGGCTTATTTGTAATTTATTGCAATCAATTATCATGCAATTGATCAATTCAATTTTATTGCCCATAAAATAACGAATTGTTATCACTTTAAAAAGAAAATTTATTTCCAATAATAAAATAAAATAAATAAAAGAAAACCAATAAAACTGTGATAATAAATATTAAAATATTAAAAATAAGCCTTTTTTAAAAAATCGGTATGTGTATTTATATAGTTAAAAAAAAAACACTTGCCTTTTTTTAGAATGAAAAATGACCAAAAATCCAATAGGGTGTTGATCAGTTTCAGGTTTATAATCCGAGGTCACAACCTCAACGGAGGGTGAAATAACTCGTCACTTTAAAGCTTCGCAAGCAACTTCCTACTTTTCTCCGGATCTTCTATTCTCTCTTTTGCAAAATGTTTTGACACTTGCACAAAACCGCATAAAGTCTTGAAAAATGTACACAAAACTTTCAAGGTCACTTCGGCAGAAGAAAAAAAACAAAAAACAAAAAATCATAGAAACTTCCCACGATTGACGCATGAAATGAAATTGAAAAATAAAAAATAAAAAAAATAAAAAATAAAAAAAACCACGAAAAATAAAAAAAATCCAATGATATTCACGTAATTTTTGTTTGCATTTCGTCAGTGAAAAAGAAAAAAAATGAAAAACTATATTATTTCCATGTGGTTGGTGATAATAGAGATGCTTGCGCGATGAGTTGCGTCTTGACGGATATCTGTTTATGGGCCAGGTCGATTCGGCTTCGCGGCTGCAGGACTCATTTGGCCGCCTTATCAGCTACCATTTCCCCGGGGCAGCACTTTCTCACGCCCTGCGATTACGTATGCTGGTCATAGGCAAGTCAGCCTGGTAGACTAATCATTTGTCAAACGTGTGCTATTAATTCTTGCGGATTAATATGTTGATTCCAACTATTTTTTCCAAATCTAAGTGACTTTTTTCTTTTATTTGTTTTCTAAACTATTTTCATGTGAATGAATGGAAAAAAAAGAAAAAATTTCCCACGCTCGTCAAGGTTAATTCTTAATAGGTAATATTTGTATGCGTCCCTGTATGTCGTACCTTCAAACTCCAATTCGAACTTGTACTACAGGTATTGCAATTAGATTATAAACATCACTGTTATACATTCTTGTTTGTGTGGTTAGGTGAAAAAATATTCGGAATTTTGACGAATTTTTTAAAAAAAATTTTTTAATCTTTTATTAAGTCTTCTTATTAAATTGGTTTAATCATGAGAAGATTGTTTCGTGATGTTCAGTCCTTGAAATTAAAGTCTGATATTAAAGACACTGACCTCAACTCAACACTTTTTTTTAATTTTATTTTTATTTTTTTAAAAAATTTTTAAATGGTAAATGATAAATTTAAAAGGGAAAAAACGATGGAAGAAAGTTTGATTGTCATGAATAAAAATTGACTTTTGGAAACTAAGTAGAAGACAAGTTACAGGGTGGTAAAACTGATTTTTTTTCTTCTTCTCAGGCCTTTACTATAGCCACATGGCCTTTTAGTTGGGTTAAAGGTGACTGCTGTCCCTGACCTAAGAGATGACCCTGGAAATTGTGTCTGACTGCTTGGAATTTTTTTTGCATGAAACCGGAGTTGGTGGTGCCTACTGACCTAATAATAATTCCAAATTATTACAAAATTAGGCCTAGTTTTTGATTGAGTTATGAATACTGATTTTTTTTTGTTGTTGTGGGTTATAAAATATTAAAAGTGGGCAATGATTAGGTGATTTGAATTTTGAATTTTCCGGGAGAAGTGTGCGTGCGGGTGACGTATTTATTATGTCGCGTGCACTTGGAAGAGATTGGTCTTCCATTATTTTTATTAAATTATATTATATATTTTTTTTTTGTTTTACCTGTTTTCCCACGCTTGGGTTTTGTTATCGATCGGTTAGGAACAAAGTCTGGGCCTCGTTGTCTGTTTACGTGTATGAAAATACTGGGCTACTGATTGTGTGTGGGGGCATGGGAATTATTATTTCCGGACACGTGGAGAGATTAATTGCATCTGACCGCGTGATGTAAGTGATAATGTTTTCTATGGTTTTGTAATTTGTAAAAAAGAATATATAGATATATATTTCTAAATTTTTTTAAAATTAAAATTTGTTTACCTTGCAAAATGACCTCACGACTTCATAACTCACACGATACGAAGCTCCAAATTCCCATAGTATAATGATTAAGAATCTTGCGGAATCCGGTTTTTGATTTCTGACAAAGCTTGAGTCAAAATATTTTTATTTCTTGGATTTGTAAAACTTTATATATTTGAAAGCACTGAAACATTTTTAATATTTTACAGAGAAACAACTTGAGTCATGGGAGTCCGCGGTCTCCAGACGTACATGGAATATCACGTTCCACACGGCTGCAAAACAGTAGAAATCAGCAAAATGGTCGAAGAATACAAATCAAAGAATCGAACCAATCGAGTGATCATTGTCGTCGATGCCATGTCCTGCATCCGAAAACTATACACGGGTCTTTTCTGGGTTTTAAATGGACAATGGAAAGAATTGTTGGAACGATTGGAACATTTCATCAACAAATTCAAAAGTCTCGGCATCGAACTCGTTTTCTTTTTCGACGGAGCCACGATGGAAGCCAAGAGACTTACATGGGTCAAACGCCGAATGCAAAATGTCGAAGATATTAAAAAACTATTTTCCGTCTATTTACGGCACGGACGTCAACCCCCTGACGATTTATTTCAGTTGCCAGCCGGAATGGCCACGATGATTCGATTCGCGTTGAAATCCACTTTGGATTGCAACGTAATCACGAGCATCAAAGAATGCGACGACGAAATAATACATTTTGCGCACCAAAACAAGTGCCTCGCCATCTTGGGTCAAGACTCCGACTACATCATCAGCAATAGCGCTCCTTACTTATCCATCAACAATTTGGACTTGGTATCCATGACGACGATCTTGTACGACTGCAAGGCTTTCGCCGATCACATCGGACTTAGGCTGCATCAGTTGCCTTTGATGGCCTGTCTCAGAGGAAACGATGTTGTTAGAGAAGAATTGTTAGCGAATTTCCACGCTAGGATTTGTCCCCGAAAGAATGCTGCCAGCCTTTATCACCTTTTACCATGTCTCGTTTCTTTCATACGGAATCATCCGAGTCCAACTAATCTTCAAAACGCTCGTCTCATTGCAAAGGATGTGTTCGGAAGTCCTGATAAGGCCACTTTTTTGATGGAGGCTCTCGCGAGTTACGAAGCTGGAAATGCTGAAACTGATGTTTTCAGTGGGGACCGCTTGTCCAAATTGATCAGAGAGAGACATGTTAAGACTGAAAATGTAACTCATGTTTACAGCCTGTGGAATTTTGGCGAGTATGACAGTTCGTGCGCGTTGGAGGATTTCGAAGTCGATAATGGGTTCATGTCGTCCGCGCTTCTCTATCGGCCAATAAGACAGAGGCTGTATTATATTTTTAAGAAAAGTGGAAATAAAAACTTTGAAACTGTCAAGGAATGGTGCGTTTATGCCGGCAATAAGCTACCGGCACCTGATTTGGTACGATGTCTGCCTTTCGAGCTGCAGTCAGGTATGTTTATCTTTCTTTATTTAAATCCCGTGATATCAAATAGATTAAGCAACTTTTGGTGAATTATGTACTCAGCAGGGCCTTGGGGGCGGCAGCTAGGCTTTGGTTACGTAACTGTCCTAGGTTTGCCGTTGTCCTACGTAAACTCATTTATTGCTGTGACAAGACGAATGATTGGGTGGGGTGCATAGACGGGAGATTTGTTGTTGCAATGCGTGGCATTTATCTTAAAACAATTCTATTTGAAAAGTTTATTGTTTTTTAATTTTTCTTAAGTGGGAAAACTAAGACCGAAGTTAGTTATGTTAGTGGATCCACCCTTGTGAATGTCACGCGCTTGGGTGATCTCATCTGATAAAAAGAAAAGAAAAATGCTGAGAACGCATAAGAGTCGTATACAGTCAAGTGTTGGAAATAGGATATAATAGTAAAAATTAAAGTAATTATTATTTTAATATTTTTTTTCCATTTGAATAGATTTCTGTTCAAATGTTCTAGTTTCAATTGTAAAAATATGGAGGGAAAAAAAATTAAATAATATTTATTTAGTTAATTATTCAATTAGTTGCGTTTGGTAAATTAAATATTGGTCGGCATGCAGTCTGCATGCGAACGAATGAATCGATGGTATTTTATCATTTGTGCGTATATTCATGCGAAGGCCAGTGCGGCGTGGGAACTCCCGCCCTTTCAGACCCACCCAGCTGATGGATCGAACAAGAGGCGTCTTTTTTCTCTCCAACACGACTCCAAAGGGTTATGGCCTTGCTTCCGCGAGTTTGTCTCTAAATTTTTATTCAACGATTTAATGTAAACTTTGAACATTTTTTCTACGATGCGATTCGGATAAGGGCACCTGCTTTAGGGTTAATAAAATGCATCTGTTTAATTTTCGGTCCCCATTTGGACTTCATCCGCTACATACTGATTAATAAGTAGCATTTAAAAAAGGATGTGGATAGTGAAGTCAAGATGCAGCGAAAAGGGGCAGCTAAACATTCCACCTGCTTATATTTTAAGCATGCACGTGCGTGCATGACACATTGAATGCATGACTGGGTTGTTGCACAAGGGTTTGATTTGTCCCATGTTAATAAGTAGAGCATGGGAAAAGAGTTGGTCGCTCAAGAGTCAAGATGTCCAATGAGTCGTCATTGAGGTCACAGACCGAGCGTAATTGGCTGTGTAATTGAAATTAATTTAATTATGCTGTCATTAAAAAAGGTAAGAAGATATCTTTCTTAGGTAATTTAGTTTTTATAAAATTAAAATTGGTCTCGTAATCAAAATTGGAAGGGAAAATAGTTTTTTGTTTTCATTTCAATTTTTCAATTTTGTTTTCATTTTATTAGGTATAAAAACAAGTTGCTTATGCAACAAAATGCATTCCAAGATGGAAAAAATGAAGTGTTTTCTTCCTATGTTATTTTTTTTATGTCCTGGTATAGATTTTTCCTGTTATCAAATCCCACCTGGTGTCGATGTATATGTCGATTGGCGGTTTGGGTGATTGTGCACCTGCTTTTATCAAAAAATCGGACAGGTGAGGTTTGTATTGAGGTTTTTCATTTTATGTCAGTGGGACCCCGCAACTTTCGTGAGTTGTTTTGTCTGCGCTCCGCCCTTTGGTGGCTACCGCAGCGTCAGGTGAAAATTTGCTTCCGGAATTTGCGGTGTGAATTGCATTGATTGAGGCATTCCGGCGGAAGGTGGCGTGGGAAGAAATGTTGAGGTCACTCCCATGACGAGATGATCACGTCATTGTGGTCTGATTTTGATTTTGTATTATTTTCTGAACATACTCAGGTATGAAAACGAACAAAAACAGAAGGAAAATGAAATAAAACAAAAAAATATTGGCAAATAAGTCCTTATACGTAAAAATAACTGGCGTGGGTAATGAAGAATGTGTTGATTCTCAGCATTTGCAATGATCTCATGCAATTCCCTCTTAAAATTTCAATGGATTTCTCATCCTTGAAATGTTGTCTGTGCTCTCAATGCCAATGACAATACAATAAAAACTTGTAATAATTTGATATTGAAAGTTTACATTTCCATAATTAATTTTTTTTTTTTTAATAATTACAAATTTTGTCTGGATGTTTTTCCTTTTTTTGTTTTGTCTGTCTGAAATTTGTTATGATTTATTTAATTTCCACTTATTTACTAATGAAAAAAAAATTCCAGAAAAAAATGATGACCATGGTCAGGTGAATGGTTCGATAACACGATAACACAATATATAAATTTGCACCTGCTTGAATCTTTTTTGTATTTAGGGGAGGGAGATGTAAAAAAAATGTAATAAGGATAAGGTGGAGTGAGAAACAGGTGCCGAATAAGCTTCTGCGAGTTAGCTTTTGATAAGGTGTTACCTGTTAATTAGTGATTTATAATTTAGAAAATTATATGGTAAGGACATTTTTCACGTGGTGATAGAGTTTTGATTAATTTCGACTGGTTTTATGGTTAGTCTTTTGTGTTATTTGGAAAATGTCTGGGAATGCAATAAATATGAGTTGAAATGAGTTAATATATATACCAGAACTTTATTATTTGGGTGTTTTAATATAGAATATATTAGATCTTTTGAAATTTATGACAAAGACAAATTGCACCTTCTATGCTCGTGTCGTGCCAGGTTTCGGTGATATTCACTTTTATGGATGGAATCAGGTGGAATGCGAAGCATGAACGAGGGTGGGAATGAACAGTCTCATCAATTGGATTCACCGGTGGGCAAAAGGACATTGGCCGTTAAGTGCATATTGAAAAGATTTATATGGAACTGTTATGTACGTGGAGCTATCCATCTGTCCGTAGAATAGCTTGGTAAATAATAATTTCGCTTAATACACATGTACGTATTTCCTTATTGTCACATAATGAATGTGACATTCGGCTATGGTTTTCAACATGCAGAAGTAGGACGCGCATTGTTTATTTGGAGGTCATTGATAGTAGAGTTCAGCAACTGAGAGTTTTCTAGTTTTTCTTGTTTTTATTGTCAAAAAACTGACTTTGAATTTGAGTATTTGGAAAATTTCAGACAAATTCAGCTTCTTACGACCTAACTATCTCACGATCTGAGGGAAGTGAATGGTCTGGAACTGGAAGAAATGTCGCGACGACTAGTTTCTTTATAATCACAGATTTACATTCCTATATATTTGCCGGTTTCAAAGATATTGTGCAAAGTTTGTCTTGAGCTTTCAGTGTGTGCTGGTGCTGGGTTCCCAGTGAATTTTTGAATGCTTTCAATTTCATGCGTCGTCTTGTGTAAACACTCACGAGTAAACTGGATTCGATTGCAATTGCAACTCACCCAGCCATTAACTTCAGTTGGAGGGTTCGGGTTATTCTGAAATTGGAATTTCCGGTTCTAGTTTACTAAACTGTTAATTAAAGCGCGAGAAAAATGATTAAGATTGGTATGAAGAAATGGATGACGGCGAGCTGATGGGAAAAAAAGAAATGATAGGAAGTTGTCTGTTGTCTGGCAATTTTTTTGTATTGGAAATTATTGGAAGTAATATTTAGAGTCTGTGAAAGTTGCATTGCAGGTGGGAAATGTATTTGGTTCATTGAAAGGT
Source organism: Strigamia transsilvanica (assembly GCA_034701245.1). Taxonomy (NCBI): domain Eukaryota; kingdom Metazoa; phylum Arthropoda; class Chilopoda; order Geophilomorpha; family Linotaeniidae; genus Strigamia; species Strigamia transsilvanica. Next base: position 18,159 of record JAQIXU010000348.1, on the reverse strand, counting down.
TGTGGGAAACGGTAGGAAAATGCGTTTATTGAGTTTTCTGGTGTATTGTATGTTTTATGTTTGACTGGTTTTTAGAGTAGTGTGTGGAGTAGAGGGCAATTGCGTTGTGTGGGGTTGTAACGGTTTTGGTTGAGGTAATTGCTGGGTATATTCATACAGAGGATTTTTATAATTGCCCCACAAGTCGACAGGTGGCTTTGTTTGGAGTTTGAAAATTTGGGTTAGGTTTATGTTGGTTTTTATTTATTTTTATTTTTTTTGAATTTTTTTTTGTATCCTAATCTGAATGTTTTGACTGTTTTTTATTGAAGAAGTTTGAAAAAGTTTTCAGCAACTTGTACAAAGTTGGCTTTGTAAACTGAAAAAGTAATTAAAGATTGCCAAGTTTTGAATGTTGTTTTGAAATTTTGCATATATAAATAAATGAAAATGAGGTGTTTATTTTCCTCTTTCAAGTGGCAACAGCTGCGTTTAGGATTGCAAAGTGGGGCAAAAATATGGGTAAAATACATGTTTTAATTTGACGGAAGGAAATTAAAAACTTTTCAACAACAACTTTTAATTTTTATATTTTTTGTATCAAGATCTTATATTTTAATAACTTAAATTACAAATTTTGCTAGTAATTATGAAGCAAAATTAAAATTATACTAGGCAAATAAATGTTGTTAAAGTATGGCTTGTCTAATTTTTAAATAAAACAATGGTAACTTTTAAAGAAAAAAACCAGAGGGATGATCCCTATATAAAGGCTATGAAGAGAGCCAATCTCCAGTCTAATAAACAAAAACGAAGTGATGTTAGAAAAGCTTTATTGATCAATACAGAAAATATAAATCCTTCCAGGATAGGTCCTAAAGGCAATTAGTTTTCTGCTAGGGATGGAAAAACACATTAAAAACTTGTAATGTACAGGTGGAATTGTTAACATTTATTTGCCTAGTATAACTTTAATTTTGTTTCATAATTACTAGCAAAATTTGTAATTATACAACATTTGCAAATAAATGTTGTTACCTTATGGCTGTTCGTAGCCTCCCAAAACAATGGACGAAAATTCTTCCAAAATTTTGAAATATCAACCGTCGGTGTTACCAAGGGTACACTTAATCCACCTGGAGATGGTTGTAGGGAAAAGAAGCTGAGATCAAGAGTTGCTTAGTGTCTTTTCGGATAGAAATGGTGAAATCCAGATACTCGCAAAGAGCTAGAACCGGACACAGCTCTCTATAGTGGAACTTAGAGATTTGAAAAGGAGTCCGAGAAGATTTTCTGAAACCTAAGAGGGGAACGACACAAAAATCGTTCATGAAAACAATGTTGAAAGATAGTAGTTTGACATTTGCCAATCTGCCTGCTAAGGTTATGGCCAACAGAATTAAAGACAGAGGACAGTGATTTGAGGTAGCGAAAGACTGGACCTATATGCCAAATGTGAGAGTAACAACAGTTTCTGGGTTTAGAGACCGAAATATCCTTCACGACCCGATGAATAAGAGGGTGGGAGCCTAGGTCTGTGCCTCCATTGATTAAAATATACTGGGAGATAACAGATCGATGACAATTTATTGCACTATGGGACTTCTCATCAGAATACAAAAAAACTAAGAAAGTTTGCAAGCAGGGCCGGATTTAGGTACTGCGGGGCCCCTAAGCAATATTTTTTGGCCCCCTCCCCCAAAAAAAAGTTTAATATTAAAAAATCGAAAATGTACACTTACTATTATCTCTTTATATAGTAAATATAAATACATATGCCACAAAGAAGAAATTACTTCTAAAGTTAACAATAAGTCAACTAATTTTTCCTGGGACAGCCGGATCTGTTTCTGGGGCCCCCATAGGGTGGGGGCCCTAAGCAACTGCTTATTTTGCTTATACGTAAATCCGGCCCTGTTTGCAAGGACTACAGGAGACGATTAAAGAGGTTCCAAATCCCTGAGTCTCGTCCAGGAAGACCACGAAAGGGCTGTTGATTTTTTGACTGAAAATCTCTATCTGGTTATTGTGATACGGTTTCCTGTCGTCCTGTCTACAGTAGTGGTAATGGCGAACAGTGCCATGAAAAGAATTTTGACACTTTGAACCCGGCAGTTTATTTCTTGCACGATCTGTCGCCAGAATTTCATCCACTTGCTGCTTGAAAACTGTCAGAAACTTTCCATCAAACAAGGTATCACCTTTGCCATCCTTGAATGTAGAAAGAAGACTAGAATTCTTAGCTTTTAGCTTGGCAATTTTAGCCCTACTCCCAACTGGACTTGGGGAAAAATTGCGCAACGCACACAACTGGACAGACCTGGAGTCATAGCATGCGCTTTCCGAATTTGTGTTGAAAAAAGACGCCAGTTCCTTCAACCAAGGTCCGGACTGACGCTTCCCCATTATCGGGGATCTCGCTCTTACATTCCGGAGATACGGTGAAAATAGTTGTCCAAACCTGTCAATGGGCACTGCGACGACCCACGTAACTCGGAGAGAAAATCATTTCTAGTGGCAAGGCGTCGAGTCAGGAAGAGAAGGCACGACTGGAAGCAAGCTGGAGGACTTGAAAAAGTCTTTCAGACCTTGTTGGATGAAAAATTGAATGTCCAAATCCTTAAAATTGGGCGCAGGCTGACCCAAGATCGGATCGGACGTAATGGCGGGCACCTATACCTGCGTGACCGTTTCCGATGCGGGTACCGATTCCGTTGGCACCGATTTCTCCTTGGGTGGCCGCCCCTTCTTGGAATGATTGATGGACAATGGATTTCTCATGATAAAACAAAAAATGCGCACAAAAAACTTACGATTATGGTAAAAGTATACGCGAAAAAAAAGCCAAAATTTTTTGGCGACCACGTGGCTCTCTTCTTAGCCTTTATACAGGGGTCATTCCCCTGTTTTTTTTTCTTTAAAATTTACTATTGTTTTATTTAAAAATTAGACAAGCCATAAGGTAACAACATTTATTTGCAAACGTTGTGTAATTTGAATAAAAGCGGAAGAATGTTTTTAATCTTTCTATTCAAGGATTTTCAATATGTTGTAAATTAAAATACACCCATTACTATCACTACTGTAGTCCTAAATTAATGTCAATCTGTAGGAGCAAACACCGGGCTTTAAGTGCACCTTTTTAGCTGAAATACTGTGGCGTTGATTAGTGACACCCAGCTTTTACTTATTAATCATTGTGAGTAGTTTTCCCTATGCAAATAAAGGGTTAGAGACCTCGTTGCCATGACAATGATGAAAATGGAAAATTGTTGTGTTTGTCTACTTTACTCCTCTCCACCCTGAATTCTCTTATGTTGCTTTTAATTATCGTTTTTTTTTGTTTTTTTAAATTTTGTATTGGTTTATGGTAATGCGAGTGTTAAAATCTCATGGGCGTGGTATTCATAACGTATATGAAGTTAGTTTAATGAGTAATTCGTGGTAATAAAAGAGTTGAAATGAAAGGTTGTTGGTCTCCGATTACATATGGCTGTTGTCTTTTCTGTTTTGGATCGATGAGTGGGCGCTGTCCATTCGGCCGCTGACTTCATTTGGAGGGTGAGTTCAGAGGTCAAGATCGATGTATGGCGTATTTCTACTTATCGGTTGTTTATTTTGTTTTCATTTATATAGTCTATATTTTTTTCTTGTGGATTTTTTATTTTTTTGGAATTAATTGAATATTGTGGCGCTCGATTTTGTTTATCAACGCATGAACTTATGGGGCATTAGCAGTAGGCGTATCGTAAAAAGCAAGATAAAAATAAATTGCGAAATCTGTGAACGGGAGCACACGCTTAATCAGAAGGGGTTAAAAGGATGGTTGGGTGGGGTGGGGAAGCACGTTTGCACGAGTGGTTTTTAAGATGCGAGATTATTTGCCAACGTGATTGAAGGTGGTCCAAATAACTCACGAGGCAGGTTGTAGGCAAACACGCTTGGCAGGTCTTATCCTTTTCATTAGTTCCTATCTAGATCGGCAGAGGACGCCGACACCAGGCGGCAGATGGCGTTATTCTGTTCGCAATAAACTACAACGTCCCTTCCCTTACAGTCGTGTTTCACTCACTTTGGATATGTTTATAATCTAACACCAACTCTTGCAAACTGCACCAGGAAAAATGGATATGCTGAGAAATTTGTCATTAAAAAATATAGATATTATGGTGATTCTGAAATTGAGAATATTCAAATTATTGCAAATGAAGGCAACGAGTTACTACTGTCATTAGGGTTTGTTGGGTTTGTATTTTGATACGCAGAAGGAATTTTGTTTTTGCTGTGTGGGCTGAGGTTTTTTTTGGGGTGGTTTTGTGTGAATTTGAGAACGTTTAGTGCGGTTTTTGTTTTGTTTAAAAATAGTAGTGTGACTAAATACCAACATACCACAATAGACAAACCTATGGGAATATAAGAAACCCTAACTAATTACGGTGAGATGTTTTTGGCACTGATTTCCTGATACCGTTTTGCTTAATGTAACCGACGAAACCGAAAACTTTGCTATGCTTTTCAAGTTTTCACCAATTCACATTCACCAAATAAAAATAAAAATAATTTTACGACGTTCCAATCTCGCATTTGATTGAATTTGAGCTTGGTAATGAACACCTCTTTTATTACTCGAATTTAATTTCACCTGTAATAAAAGATAAGAAAGGCGAAATATCAGTTTTATTATACTCGGATATAGAAATTTTCTGGAAAAAATTTTTTTTTTCATAAATAAGAATTTTTTGTTAGATGTGCGTGCGTAAGTATTTTTTCTTTCTTCTTTTTGTGCTCACTCTCCCTTTCACCCTGACCGGAAACTATTTTTCACGACACCCACAATGGAGTTTGGACGCGCGTCATGGCACCCGTGAGAGTGAGCGGCTGAGAATTATCTGTGCTGGAATAAATTGGGGAAGGTGACTTGACTTGAAAATGATAAAAAGAAAGAAAAAGATTGGTGTGGGGATTCTTTTATTATTATCTGTTTCAGTTCCACAAACTAAACTTGGTGGAGAATTAAATTGCTTTTTTTCATATACAATTTTGTTCTCCAAGTTTTTAATCGAAAAATCACCAGTTTATTTTTCTTGCCCCCCACACAAGCCCCCTGCCATCCTTCAGACCACTATGGTAGATATATATGCCCCATCTTGTGCGAAGTACATTGTTTATTGTCTTACAAAGCTTACAATTGTTATTACGCGTAGCACATGTTACAAATCACTCCGAACACAAAGACAAATGATGTTTTTCTTGCGGGTTATAACCAGAAGAAAATAAACTTTGAGTTTTTAATAATCCAATATGATATGATCCACATTGCTTTTATTGTTTATTTATTTTTTGACTAAAGAAACGAAGATAAAATCGTTCTTGTGTAATTTGTCGATTATTTCCTGGATTCCAATTGTTACAGAGTTGACTGTACAATCAAATTTTATATTTCTCTACTCATTGTTTGCTAGTCCATGAAATATTTGTATATGAGGGTAATCATGAGTGGTGGACGACCATTACACGGTATCACCAAGCGGAGGATGTCTTTAAGCCAGCTGAGTAAATGGAGTGAGGCTCGGTCGAGACATTTAATTGGTTTGGTGATCAAATGTAAAGCCGGGAGGCCGTGGGAATCGAGTGGACGTTAATCGAGTTTATATCATTGTATTTTGGACAGTTTTCCTTGTGTTTGAATCTTCCTTGTGAAATTATGGTAGGAAATTAGTAAATTGACTTTAATTCTCTTATTGTTCAAATAGAATGTCGAGCAAAAAAGTTGTGCAATGAAATAAAGTTGATAAACCAACATTGCAAAACAGCGACTCTTTTAGGACCCAAATCACGTTCGTACATTTGAAATGTGAACTCTATTCACTCGATTAAGAACCAGGTAATGACCGTCGCAAATACAATCGAATCGTATGATTTATATCAGACCCGTTTTTAAAATTAATTTAATTCATTCCGGTTTCATTTCATTTCATCTGTCATTAAAGCCATTCGAGTGATGAATAAATGCGGAAACAAATTGCAGCTTGAATTCTCGCAACACGAAATTATTTCTACTCGTGTATAAAACTAACAAGTAAGAAAAATCTCTTGCTAACTGCTTTCTAATGAGATTGCAGGTCGCACTTAAACATGCATGCTTCGTACTACCTTTGATGAACGGGTCTTACAGGTTCATGAGAAATTATAATTGCGTCAGAGGAAGTACGCTTATGAGCATTACTGCGCAAGAGAAACCAAAAAAAAGGGGGAACTCCTGTAAATAACCCTTTAAAGGACAAACAAAGGATTTCACCATGGTTTTTTATTGGTGTGAGTCCAGTTTATGGGAAAATGGTCTCATCATGCACTAACTGTTCATAGCGCACTTATTCACAACGTTTACATAGGTCTTGTAAATTTGCAATGAACATGTCAAATTACAATGCGATTTTAGCATTTTTAGCGCGTGATAGTCCAGACTTTTTTCACTCTTCTGGAAAAGTAGTAAATGTCGAGTTTCGGTGGGCCACAGCTTTTTCCTCACTAATAGGTGTATAGATCATAAATTCCATGAGAAAGACCAGATTCAGTCCATCCATTAGGGTTCTGTTTTTGATCCCATGATGAGGTGGTATTAAGCAACACGTGGTGTAACCACCTTGGGTTTCTAGTTTCTTATCTGAAATTTTTCTGCTTTGAAAATTTCCGTTTGGAAAGTGTGGGTGGCATTGGAATGTGGGGTGATGTAGTGGGGAAAAGATAAAGACATTGAAATTGGGTACACATTTACTTTTCCTCACGTTGATGGTCTCCTTTAATAGGAGTTGTTTGAGCTGCACACACTCGCATGTTTATGTTTTGTTATGGCTTAGATACTGTGAAGGGATTTTAGGATATGTAAATGAGCGTCTAATCTTCCTGTAAGTGCAGCTGGAGTTAAGTAACTCATGTGAGACAGATGATATAATAGTGACCGTGAGCAAAGTCATTCATTTTATTGCATTCAGATACACAGACACACTTTTTTCCTTTCATTTCGGAACTCCAAATGAGTGAATACGCGTGAAATGAATACGATTACACAGACGTGACCGTATCCACTCTTGACGGGGGTTGTTTTAAGAGTAATAACTACACATTGAGTGCAGTCATGTGCAATTAGTTGGACACTGGTCATACCCATATCTTTTGTTTCATTTCTTCTAAGGTGTAGATCTTAAAAAAAGTGAAATGTTGAAATATATGGAGGTATATCTTCAAAATTCCAGTTCCCATCCAAGGATCCTTGACGAGGATGCACCCACCTTTCTTTCTTTCTTTCTTTCTTCTAATCCGCGCTTATAGTGAAGTACGGTGCACATCCGGTCACATCAGAAGATGAAGAAAGGTCTTGAGATCTATGTCCCATTTGTCTCTATAAAATTTTTCACGGTCAAGAGCGACAATTGCTTCTTTTGTCCGTCTACCGAGGTGTCGGAATTGGTTGAGTAGAGGAAGGAAAAAAACATCTGTTGATTTTGTAGTGGATCCAATCAGGAAAAGAGATTTATTTAGCTAATTTTACTCTCTTCAACATCTCCCTTGTCACATCTCCTCCCCCAATTTGGCTCTGGTCAGCTGCTCTTGCTCTCATCAGAGGTCTCTGGGGAACATATGGTTAGTACCTGGGCATAGGGGTTACAAGAAGATGAGTTCTAACGGTTTTTTTTAACTTGATGAATTGTCTGAAGTGGAAAATGGATTATCTCCAAAAGTCTTTTTTTTATGGAGGTTTAAAAATTAGTTCTTGCTCTTCACTTCCCCCCTTTTCACGCCATGTTTCGAAGAAAGTCTTCGGGTGAAAATCGAAACGCCAAATCGAAAAACTCTTGTCTCTGGGATAGATTTTGATATTGTCTATGTTTTGAACAACTGGCAGACCATCAGAAAAGTTAAAAATTCGTTTTTTTTTAAGTTGTGAATGAGGGGATTCTTGAATGCGAGTGTCATTATAGTGGCACCACATGCCGTCCATGTTTATTCCCAACCTGATTAATTTGTCCATGTAAACGGTGGGCAAACATAAACAAAGGGATGATGTGATACGACTAAAAGGAACAAAAATATGATGATAATAGGGATGACTCCTCCCACGTCAATATTTACCCAGAGACCACTTTTATTTGTATGAATGGAATTAATTTGATGGATCACCTGAGACCGTTTGTCCTAACAAATTGCTGCGTTTCACTTCCGTTTGTGCTGATCGTTTTGGGTAACTGCATGGACGCTGACGTGATGGTCCTGTGTCCGGACTGACTCAATTAAGTGTGTGAATGAACACGTACGGTCTGAAAGGAAGTTAGTGCTTCCTTTGACTAAATGAGAAGCAGAAAGTTTGTTGGGGACGGATCTTCAATCTCAGTGTCGTGGGAAGACACTTAAGGATAATAGTAAATTTATAACGAAATCTCATTTGACCGCGAGTATTTCGATTAGGGCGATTCTACTCAAATCAAAGTGATTTAATAATGTTACTCGAATTAACACGTGACTAGTCGAAAAAAACGCGATAATCGACTAATTGAACTCCTAACAGGTGTCGATAGAAGGCAATGAATAAACGTCGTGCATTTATCGTTCGGATTTCAAAGTTTGCCTCAGACAAAATTAATATTTTTTATGATGAGATGGAAGTTTCATCTTGGGCGGATATGAATCAAATTGACACAAGGCACATGTGTCTCCCTTTCAATTTTTTTGAGTCTTGTCATAATTTTTGATGGCAAGTCATGCTGTGCGTGTATATGAGGTGAGCAGATGAGGAGGGAATGGGAAAACGTATGTGTGTATGTGTGTGTGTGAAACAGGTTCCCCTCCTTCACGTGGTAAGAAAAACCCCTTCCTTATATCGCCTGAGCAGCAGCTGTCTTCCTTCCTGTGAACATCAGCTGCTCTTCTTGCAGTTCCAGCTGCTGCCACTCTACTACACAAGGGACAAGTTTGACTATCAGCTCCACAACCAGACACAAAGTCGCCAATCCAAGACCAAGTGGTCCATTTAAAAAAAAATTGCAATATAAAAAGAAAAGTGATTTCCGTTTTTCGTCTCGTTTTCTTTGCGTGAATTCATTGGGATGAATGAGAGGAGCAGTGACCGTTGGAATGACTGATGGCCACGTGTGATAACGCTACGCTCATTAACGTGGTGTGGAGCAGCGCGTGATCACTGACCACGGTCGGAGTGTTCATCCGGTCATCTTCTCCCCACCCCACTCAATTTTTTTTTAATGTCATTCATTTTTCTCGACTCACCTCTGTAAACATGGCAAGGATGCAGGTGATAGTGAAATTCGAAATTGTGTACTCATTCATGGTAAAGTATGTGTAAGGTGCTTTGACATTAAGAATTAAAAGCAAACTAAAAAAAAAAATTGAAGTCAAGTGAATTAGATTATAAAGAGAGAAAAAAGTAAATTGGCTTGCACAATTAAGGTCACTATATAGCGTTTGAATGTTGCGTGTTCATCGAACATGAACTTGAACTTGAAGCTTACACACAGGATATTCTTAATTAAATAAAACAAAAGGATTTCAACCTTATCCACACCTTTATTCTTTTTTTAAAAATTTTATTTGCACGCAAAGATGTCTATTTTATTATATATATTTTTATATCTCTTTTTAACTCTCACTTGGGCAATGTGCAACTGTGTCAGTTAGATATAATTTTAGAAACGAATTTCACATTTAAAAAATTAAAACTGAATTCGTTTATATATTTTTTTTAAAGTTTGGTGGCTCATCTTTTGACTAGTGGCTGCTCCCAGCTGTCTCCTTCTCAACTTTTCCTTCCCCCTCTTTCCTCATCACCTACCCACCAGAGCTAACGCACCACCTGGTACACGAGGGGTACACAAACTCCACCTTACAAACTCCTCAACATCTGCAGTCTTCCTCCACTAGTTTCATTTTCGCTTTAAGAAAACCTTCTTGATAATTTTCTTGAAAAACAAACTATTTCCATCAATTTCTTCATTCAAACTTGAAACTACAAACTTAGAGACCTCCCCATATCCATATCTCTTGAGCCCGCGGTATCACCTGGTGGCAGGATACGCTGCAGGTTGGCCACCTGGATCTTTTGAGGGGATGTTCGCGCGTCCCCAGGTGTGCAGATGTAAGGATTTAGAGGATGTGAGCTTGAAACGCACGACTGTGTAAACGCAATCCTTTAGGCAGTAAGAAATGCTCCTTACACACAGTAGTGTATACACACCACACACATTATAAATATAAATGACTTTTAATGAAAATTACGTTAATTAATAATTAGCTAACCCTGTAGCCAAATGGACTTTTTTCATCTTCTTTAATCCACATAAATCTTAAGCGAAAAAAAACGTAAACATTAACAAAAGCAGTGAAGGAATGATGCATTTGGGCGCTATCTGCATTACCATGCAGTCAGTGCGCATAGAGGATGTCCTTCCTCTCTCTCTTTCTCTCTCTCTCTTTTTTTTGGTGGGTGCTTCTATATGTTGAATCAGTGGTGCATGGATGAAAAGACTGATGAACAGTGGCGGGTGTAGCGAGGTGCGGCACGTGGCAGCTGCTCACCTAACCACCTTGTCCTTTTAGCCATGCCCCTCTCTCTTCTTGGTCCAGAACCAGAAGGAGGGACCTGATCCTATTATTAAAGGTGAGCAAGAAACGAGTGAAGGGTGGTAGGTTTTTGGGTGGCACGCGCCAGCTGTCCTCTCAACTCAGGAAGTGGCACGTGCCATCTGGTTTCCTTTGGGAGACGGACCCTGTCATGCAAAGTTTGGTCCAAACCACCTCTCGTACACATTGGTTTGCTGAGTTTTTGGGTGAAAGTTCACTCGCGAGTTGCCAGATGGTTGCAAACACCGGATGCCTGACATGGAGAAATATATATGCATTTTCCCCTCGTGCTGGATACACCCGATTGGTCCATTTCGAGCAAGTTGTTGATACCTGGTTAAATATTTACCTCGACTTATCCCAACGGCTTTATCGGGCGGGTTAAGTGACTTTTAATGAAATTCGACACGATGTATCGTGCTCGAAACTCGTGTTTGGGCTTTTAAGGAAATGTTCTGTGTACTTGTCAGTGGATTTGTCTCTCGAGATGTTTGGCGGGTTTTTAAATGTTGTTTGAGGGTTTTAAATTTCACTTTGGTCTTTGTATCCCTTGTCGGTTTGCTCTTTTTTTGCGTGGGTGGTGTTGAAACTTGAAATATACGAAAGGGGAAATAGCACCTGGTTAAGGTGAACTAAAACTCGATCTCCATGAGGAGTCAAAGGTTATTTTGACTTGATTTGCCGTCTGGTTGAGCAGTAAAACTGCGCAGCTGCACTTTTTTGGTTCCACTTAAATTTTTTAGAGTTTAATTGACGGTTGCTGAACAGATGTGAAATTTGTTCCATTTTTTAGGAGATTTTTAATTTTTTTTTAATTTTAAAAATTCTTTTTATTAATTTTTCTTTTTTTTAACATAAACTTTTATAATCAACTTGTTTACATTCTATTCGAATGGTGCGGTATCCTCAAAAACACGTTGTACGACAGAATTAGTCGCGCTCTTCACCCTCTTCTAAGGTCCACTCTTCTTTTCTTCTCCCCTCTCTCTTTCTTTCTTAGACACTTTTCTTGAGAAACCATTTCAATAGTAGTATAAGGCCCCAGGCCAGGCACGAGCCATCAGAACCCCACCTTCTTTCATTCATACATCTCAAAGTTGTTTATATACAAATAGGTGCCTCGAAGCTTCTTTTTTATTATTATTATTATTATTCGCAATATTGTAAACAGAGTGCAATTTACAGCATCGGCATTGAAAATGAAACTCAGACTCATTTACAAAAGTAAGGTTCATATTGTACTTTACTTTTACTTTACCCCTCTTTTCTTTCTCCACAATAAAAAAAATAGATTTGTAGGTCAAGTGTGACTTATGCCTTGTCCAACAACGAATTTGTGATATGGGCCTCATTTAGTCTCAAATGAAAATTGCAGTTTTGTCATCGAAACACCCCAATAACACTAACTGAGCCAGTAATATTGCTAAATTTGAGCAAATGGACTTTGGCAATTATTTCACGTGACTTTATTTACTACAAATGAGGTCACGTGATCGGAAAAACTGCATAAAAGATTTTGGAGATCGAATTTCACAACAAACCAATTTTGTTTCTTAATGCAATTTTTTTTTTTAAATTTATTTTTCAATTGGTTCAAAGAAAAAGGTGAAATTTTAAAAACTAGTTAAATGAAATATATTATTAATTTATTGACCTTTTTCAGACATATTTCGAGGTTAGTCGGTAGCTAAAAGGGGTGCATACGAAATCAGACGATCGGGAGGTGTAACGGAAGTAAATTGGACTGGGTGTGGAGAAGAGGGGGTTGAAGAGGACGCGATGGTTTAAATCTCCTTCACCTGGTGCCTTGCTGGAGAGGAAGGAAGCAGATTGGCATATGAATGGAAATGAGGCAAGTTGAAAGGCTTTTAGACCAGTTTCATACGAGCAAAGCAGGTTCCTAAAGCGACGGCGAGAAGAGAAGAGAAATGGAGTAGGACTGCGAAACGAACGTCGTTTGACTGCAAATTTGAATGGATAGGTATCTTTGAAGTTTGGAAAAGCCATTCAAGTTTTAGTGACCACTATGGTTTTAAAGATGGTCTCTCGCCATTGATTTATTGTGGCGGTGGGGCAGTTTCACCACTTTTTATTTCACCTTGTAAAAGAGGGATGAAAATGAACAATATCGGTCAATTGGGATTAGGTTTTGTGCCTCATTTTCTCTGCAGATGCTCCGGGGGGTTATCGGTTGGAGATAGCGAGGAACGTGCTAGAGTCGCGGGGGTGGACGGGCGCCATTCTTTATCAGCCAGGTGTCCTTGAGCAAATAGGCACGCGTCTCCAGGTGAGAGGGAAGAGATAAGATCGATACATACCTTGTCAAAAATGGACCCTCTTCTTTATTTTCGTTTTTCAAGAATGCTTTTATACATTGATTGTCCAAAGTTGGGTTGCTGGGCAGTAATAAAATAAATTTTATGAGCTCATTTACTCTACTTTACTAAATGAGCCTAAATGAGAGCAGGAAACATGATTTTGTTCAAATTTTATTTAGTTTTTATTATTATTTATTATGGCTTTGTTTGTTTTGTTTGTTTATTTGGAGGAAAGTTAATTGGATAGACAGTAATGTTGGCACATGCAACATAACTTTTGGGAATATTTGTATTTAAAACTTCATAGTACTCACAGGAATTCTTCTGTCAAGGGTTTAAGCTTTAAGCACGTAAACACGTTCGCGATGCGGAAATATTATATCAGACTTTAGTGGTGCACGGAAACAGTCTGATTGTTTTAGAGGTTGATAGAATTTTGTTTACTCGTAATAATTTCGGTTACGACCGGTTGAAATTGATCACAAATTAACTCAAACACAAAATGGACACTACAATAACTCTACTGGTTGATTAGTATCAATTCTCTGTCAACATTTTGTCACAGACAACTTACAAATCCGTAATTAATATTTTACTTCAACATATTTTCTATACCAGGAATTTTAATAAGTTGAATCAACTTATTTTGGATTAATTTTTGTGAGTATTTTAAACCCAATTGATACAATTTTGAAAGAAATAAAAAATTTATAAAACTTTTCCCTTTCAAACATTTTTTTTTACAACATTGTGAGTAATGGGAAATGTGAAATCTTGAGCATATAATTTTCTTAAAAATCATAAACATAATTCTCGCTCTCGAACTGAAAAATGTTGTTTACTGTTAAAACTCGACGAACAAAAGCGAGCATTATTTGACACACATTACTGGTTGTATGACCCAAAAGCTGGCAGAAAATGGGGCCAACGATAAGAACGAGGATTGATGAAAAGTTTTGAGGGAGAAAGGGCGATTTGACTCGGAGGACTCATAAAAGAAAGTTAGACGTTGCAATTAGCCCTCAAATGAAGACGAGCCGCCATTAAAAGTGTTGCACGAAGGTCAGATGCCAGCGAAATTGCTTCAAAGTGCCATCAAGTGGCGGCCTGGGGGCTGAAAAGTGAGCGGTAGCTGATACAGCACATGGTCTTACATAGTGTACACAGCTGGGAGCCTCGAGCCAACTATAAGACACAAATTTCCTCCCTCCCTTTCCTCTCCCCATTTACTCACCTCACCCATCTTATGGTTCCTTACCTGATACAGTGCCTCGAGCCACACCTTGTTCTCTTATTGCCAACTAAACCTGTCTGAACAGCTGGCCTTGAGCTTGGCGGATCACCAAAGCAAAATCTGCGCCCATTAACGTGACACTTGTCCAGGTTTCAGTTTCTGTTGACACTTTTTTTTTTAATATATTATTTAATTTTTTTTTTGGGGGGGGGGGGGGTGAGTCAATTTTGACAATTGGACAATTTTGTTATTGCAGATAAAGTGAATTGATGTTGGTTATGTAATAAAAGAAGACACGATTGAATATTGTTAATAGCGGATCTGTACATTATTGTTGATATCTCAAGTGTGACGAGAACTTGGGGGAAAATGATGATCGGGAAAGTCCTTGAAGGTGTTGGTGGACTTTTTTTCTTTTCTTGTAGTTTTGTTTGTGTTGTTGTGTAGTTTTTGTTTGAAATCGAAGGTCAAAAACATTTTGTTGCATCATTTTTAATTTTCTTGATCTTTATCTGCTGATCTGCATAAGTATCAAGGTCGAAATATGAGAATTAAAATTGTGTTTTGTTTTTAAATTTTGAAATTTAAAAATTATTTTTTAACTATTTCACCTGAAATTATTATTTTTTTCAAATTTTTTTGGTTGTGGGAGGGGTCAGGTGTGTCCAGATGTGCACTCGTGTGGTCAGTAAGCGTTGGATTGGGACTCATGTGGTCGAGTGGATGTCCATGGAGAGTTGAATATAAAAGCAACTGACCAAAACGATTCATTTCCGTTTTGGTGTGATTATCATGATAAATATTTGCTTTAATTATTGCCATTTTTTCTGTTTGCGTCGTTTTTCCTCGAAATCATTAATTAATTTTTTTGCTTTTTATTTTCTAACTTTTCTTACATTGGAAAAAAAGGGCACAAAGGGATTTTCGCGGTTTGACTGTTTGTATCGATGAGTGGCTCATATTGAATTTTTTTTTTTTGCTGTTACCTGTCCAGGTGTTTTTCTTTTTGTTAACTTTCCAGCGTTCCCTTTATCCCATTTAGATATATCGCAGGTTAAAGGTCATTTTTTTCTGACTCAGTTGCCAACTGGCGAGGGCTCATGATTGATTCTGGATATATTCTATTACAAAAAATTAAATTAAAAGAATCATTAGAACGTGCTGCCAATAGAAACACCGAACTAACTGCAAACAATAATTCTATTGTGAGGTGCCCAACAAATTTTATGTTTCAAACTCATCGAAAATGATTTGTTATGGTATATTTTTCATAGAAATAAAATAATGTATTAAAAATGTAAACATTTGGCTGCTCGACTGTATGGTTCCACGAAAAAATGAATGAAAAAGAGAGGAGAGTTGACAGTGGGTTGATAAATTGACTTTTTTTTTATTTATCCATTTGTCAAGCCATGACCAATTAATCTGTTCTGCTTGTGGTCTGTATTTGAATAAACAAAGAAAGAAAAAAAACAGTCGATTGGATTGTATTTACCTTGACGTTTATTTAAATTAACAAATTTTCTTTCTTGTTTTAATTTTTCCTTTTTTCTTTCTTCCTTTTCCCGTAATTTGTTTTTAAAAGGTTTGATGATGTTATTAATTTTTTCTTTCGTGAATTATTTAATGTGACTGCGGTGATTACGATGTTTAGGTGAATCATATTCGGAATTGCAAGGCTGTTCCGCTAAAATGATTGAGTTTTTTCTTTTCTTTTTTTTAAATTTTTTTTTTGCTAAATCGTTCTCGCTTCATTAAGAAACAATCGTAAATTTTTACCTTCTTAATTTTCAATTAGATGTTTACATTTCTCACGAATATGTTTGTTGTCAACAATTTTTTGTTATCTTTTTTTTTGCGTTTTTCTTTCCGTTTGTTCGTTTGATCGTGAATTTTGAGTTGCAACTAATGTAAATTGTTGCCGTTTGAGGTCGCCACATGTCGGATTGAAGGCCGTTTTTTTTTCGGGGGGAATTTTCTACAGACGTGAATCAATCTAAGGAAATTGGAACATTTAAAACATTTAAAAAAAATTGTTATTTGAATTTAATACGGGAAATGATTTATTGTGCAGCAGCTTAGCTTTGCTGCATTAATTTGGATTTCTGCTGGTAAGCAGGGTTGGCCAAACTAATGTTGATTTTTTTTTTCTATTTTA
Organism: Strigamia transsilvanica; assembly: GCA_034701245.1. Lineage (NCBI taxonomy): Eukaryota > Metazoa > Arthropoda > Chilopoda > Geophilomorpha > Linotaeniidae > Strigamia > Strigamia transsilvanica. The sequence continues at coordinate 1,841 of JAQIXU010000348.1, read as the reverse complement.
AAGAAAAAGGAACAGACGATTTGTATTTGTTTGTTTTAAATGAATCACAAACAGCGAACAAATTTTATGTAAATTCTTTCTTTTTTTAAAGTGAATTTTCAAAAAAAAAGATATATCTTGTAAATATTTACATCAAAATATCACTTGCAGGAATTTTTTTCACTTGATTCACCAACCGAACCGGAAACATCAGTACTCAGTACTCAAAGGCTTCAAAGCGCCATAAAGGGTCTGGCCACACGTACAAATTCACGTGACAGGCTTTTGTAGTATGCGAGGGAGTTGTGACCGTGAAATTATTAATTCCACACCAGACGGGAGATAAAATTGCAAGCAATTAGACTGATTAAAATGTCTGCTGCTCACTCAACTTTCATCCAGCCATCTTTGCTGCAAACACTTTGATAGTTCCACCAACATTTCAAACCTTTCCACAAACTCACACAGCGAAAAAAAAAAAAAACACTAAAAAGAAACATTCTTTTTCCAAATTAAAAAAAATAATATTATTCCAATGTTTCAAAATTATGACGTCACAATTCTCCAATTTCTTCCACCCCACCCTCGCCTATAGGTGCCGTTTCGCTGGAATTCCTAGCTTAATTGGTCTCGAGATGCCACCGAAATGTATGACGCGCCGTAATGATTACTATATATCAAGAGTTGTTTTACCCTAGTGGATATTAAATTGGAACGTGCGTCCCAAGCGTCTACTTTTTTGCGTACGTGAAAATTAATACAGTATTAAGATAATAGAAGCATTAATTATTTAGTTGTTGTGATGCTGTGATTTGATCAACTGAATAATAATCTGCATCTGTGTGTATCATGGGCGTGTTTATGGGATAATTATTTTTTCTTTGTGGGGGTTGACTGCACCCCTGCAGGAGTTTATTAATAAGGCAGTTTAATTAGCAATGTGTATCGTGGAAGTGTAATTTGGTAGTAGGAGAGAATTTTAATTAGTGATTTTTCAGTGCCTGGAGAGTGGTTCGATAATGAATTTTAATCTCTTGAATTTATACTTGCAAAAAATCGCTTTTGTATCATTACTAGAGTCAACAAAAAAAGCTGCTTGATTCAAATAGCGGTGTTTGTGCTATTTTCTGACTATTTTTGCATTGATTCGCTTGTTTTGTAGCGGAGCCCAACAGTGTGGCCAGGCTCAGGGTCTGGGAAATCTGATGTGGCCTACAATTAATTATGCAAAAACGCTTCAAAGGGGCACAGCAGCAACTGTGCCGCAATGTAGAAATACATCATCCCGCTGTTTGTTTAAAAGCTTGTTTAAAAATGTTTAAAATGGCGTGGTGAATGAAAATTTAAGAACAAGTGAACATTTAAAAACAGTTAATTGCGTTTGTTGGCACTGCCATTCTTTTTGTACACTGTATCTCAGTGGCATGTTGTCTTTTTTGGTGCTTTGAACAGGTTGTTTTGAAGATTAAAACATGAAAAAATTTAAAAAATGGAAGTGTCCTAGCTTCATTTTGCTCCAGTTTGCTCCATTTTACTTCATTTTGCTCCATTTTACTCCCTTTTACGCAATACCAAGTTGGCTCACACTGCTGCATTTTGCTGCATTTTGCTCCATTTTGAGCATAGTGCACACAATGTTGTGTCGTTCGATTGTTGCATCCGATTGCACAGATATTTGGTTCCCACCTCGGAGAAAACAAAGTCATAGAACGGAAGTAGTTCTACGTCAATAGTAATTGCTTCATGCTGGGCATTAGTGTTCTCGCCCCATTCCCTGTAAATCCCATACACTCAACCCTCGATATACGGCCGCTCTTTATACGGCGTTTCGCCATAACGGCCTTGTGCCATTATGGCTAAAT
>JAQIXU010000347.1:0-39174 GCA_034701245.1 Strigamia transsilvanica | reverse complement strand
TCTTGAAATCCATCAGAAAAATGGTCAAATTGATCAAATTTCTTGAAATCCATCATAAAAATGGTCAAATTTCTTGAAATCCATCAGAAAAATGGTCAAATTGATCAAATTTCTTGAAATCCATCATAAAAATGGTCAAATTTCTTGAAATCCATCAGAAAAATGGTCAAATTGATCAAATTTCTTGAAATCCATCATAAAAATGGTCAAATTTCTTGAAATCCATCAGAAAAATGGTCAAATTGATCAAATTTCTTGAAATCCATCATAAAAATGGTCAAATTTCTTGACATCCATCAGAAAAATGGTCAAATTTCTTGAAATCCATCGGAAAAATGGTCAAATCTCAGAAAAATGGTCAAATTTATCCAATTTCTCGAAACCCATCAGAAAAATGGTCAAATTTCTTGAAATCCATCGGAAAAATGGTCAAATTTCTTGACATCCATCAGAAAAATGGTCAAATTTCTTGAAATCCATCAGAAAAATGGTCAAATTTCTTGAAATCTCTCCGAAAAATGGTCAAAATGATCAAATTTCTTAAAATCCATCAGAAAAATGGTCAAATTTCTTGAAATCCATCAGTAAAATGGTAAATTTCATCAAATTTCTTGAAATTAATCAGACCACATGCCCACATTTATTAATTTCCATCAAAAATTTCCTGAAATTCCATCAAAATTTCCACGAATTCCATCAAAAAAAAAAAATCTCAAAACCTCACAAAACAAATCCTCAAATCCACCACACCCCTCCAACACCCCACCACTCTCCATTTCCACTATTACTTCATACATTTCAAACTCAACCATTCTAAAAAAAAACTTTTCAAAATATCCTACCTAGCAAGGTAAACTTCCCACCCCAAAGCTTCAGCTTCCAACGAAAAACCAAAAACATCCAAAAAAGCTTTTTCTAAAAAAATTAAAATAAAAAAAAAAACCAAAAATAAAACCCAAACTGGCCGACATTTGGAATATTTTAAATGTACATAAAGTTTGTATATTTTAAAACGCAGTTTCGAATCAATAATCGAAAATAAATCGATTCTAGATGTAATTTTCTCGATTGATGATTTATTTTTCTGTGATCAAAACCTGTAATAAGAGTAGAACTGTCAGTATTAAAACAACGAAAAAACGAACAAAAAAACACAAAATAAAACATTTATTGGTCGTAATTATTACACAATATCTGAACTTTTCCGTTCCAACTGGACACGGCGAGCGTGAAGCTCCAAATGGGATGACAAGCGACCGACAGAACGGCTTCGCGACCGAACACCGGGATTCGTTTCCGTAAACATCCGTTCCGGAACTCGTAGCAGAAGAGGATGCCGTCCGAACTTCCGGAGTAAAGGTATCGGCCGTCCGAGTTGAAGTCGCAGCCGATGTTGTAGCCGGACACCTTGAAAAGGGTGAGATTGTGAGGACGTTTTGTTTGTTTGTTTGTTTTGTTTGTTTGTTTTGTGTTACCTTGTGTCCTTCGAAGCGTTTCTTGCGGTTCATTTTGTATGGGCGTGAAGTTGAGAATTCGGCTATGTAGTCGCCGTTGCTTTGAGCGACGAATTTGTTTCCTTTGGGGTGGACTACTAGATGAGGACAAGTGAAACGTTCCTGAAATGGAATAAAAATTTTTAGTTTGGTGTGGCATTGATTGTAAAAATGTGCAATGTTCACCTCAAAAATGTGAAATTTTCACCTCAAAAATGTGAAATTTTCACCTCAAAAATGTGAAATTTTCACCTCAAAAATGCACATTTTCATCAACTAAATGCAGTTTCACCGAAAAACTGCAATTTCTATCAAATAAATGCACATTTTCACCTAAAAACTGCAATTTCTAACGAATAAGGGTACATTTTCACCTAAAAAGTACTTATTTTTATCTAAAAATTGCAATTTTCATCTAAAAACTGCAATTTTCATCTAAAAACGGCAATTTTTATTAAATAAATGAATATTTTCACTTAAAAACTGCAATTTCTAAAAAATAAATGTACATTTTCACCCAAAAAATGAACTTTTTCTCCTAAAAAATGCACATTTTTACCTAAAACTGCACATTTTTACCTAAAACTGCACATTTTCATCTAAAAAATGCACATTTTCGCCTAAAAAATGCATATTTTCACCTAAAACTGCACATTTTCATCTAAAAAAATGCACATTTTCGCCTAAAAAATGCACATTTTCACCTAAAAAAAATGGACATTTTCACTTCAAAAATGCATATTTTCATCTAAAAAATGCAATTTCTAACAAAAAATGTACATTTTCACCGAAAAACGCACATTTTCACTTCGAAAAACGCACATTTTCACCTACAAAATGCACATTTTTACCTAAAACTACACATTTTCACCTAAAAAATGCACATTTTCACCTAAAAAATGCACATTTTTACCTAAAAAATGCACATTTTCACCTAAAAAATGCACATTTTCACCTAAAAAATGCACAGTTTCACCTAAAACCATCACCACCTACAAAATGTGACTATTTCGAGTAAAAATCCAAACATCGACTAAATAAACACATTCTGCACGAATCCCATCCACACACACTACCCACCATCTCCTTACATTATAAATCTGATTAGACAGCATTGCCGACGACGTGAAATCCCACGCAATAATCGTCTTATCCGCCGAATCATGCGCCACGAAATCGGACGAACACAAAAACTCACTCCCGTCCTGCAGAAACGCAATATCTAAAACCTAAAAACAAACAAAAAACAAAATAAACAAAAACAAAAACCCCAAAACCCCAAAAAATCACCTGTCCATGCTTAAACGGATAAATCCTGACCGGCTTCGCATCCGCCCGCAAATCCCACGCGTTAACCACCTTCTGCGAGCCCGTAAGAAACACATTCCCATCATCGGGCTTCCACTTAACCGCCGTAACGAAATTCTCGTGCGTGAATCTATTGACAACCGTCTCGGTCGTGACGTCGCTGATCAACGCATTCTTATCGTAGCTCGCGCTCAGCACTCGCGCGCCGTCCGCATTCCACGTCGCGTCGCGCACGGCGCCCACGTGAACGTTCAGCGACGACAACAACTTCTCCTCGAACGGTTCCCATATTTTAATACTTTTGTCCATCGACGCCGACAGCAACAAATTGCTCGGCGACCATTCCACCTTGTTCACGCAACTGTTGTGGCCGAGCAGATTTTTGCGGGCGAATTTCTGCGGCTTCTGATTGGCCGTCTCGGTGACGGGCGTCAATTTGCTCGACTCGTCGTCGTTGATCTTGAACTTTTTCAGTCGAGTTTCGTTCGACTTTTCGTACAGGTCCAAGGTGCTGGAGATGTCTCGCTTGCGTTGGGTTTTCGGGTTGGGCTCGCGTTTCGTGGGTCCGTATTCCTTGTCAGTTGTTTGGTAGGCGTTGAGGGTGAGTTTCGCGTCGGGTTTGTCGTCGTCGTTTTCCGAGCTCTCCGATTCGTGCTGCAGACCGAAATAGTCGCACATTTTGCGGCGACGGGCGGCACAAGTGCAAGGTGGAAAAATGGTGTTTGGTGCGCCGTATAAGTGAGGTTTTTCGAGCTTTGGTTTCTGTCGCCAGGCTTGGTTGGCGTTTGGGGAAGGAAGGCGCCAATTTTGAATGGTTTTGATGATGGTGGGAAATCGGTTTTTTAGTTATAAAATTGTTAGAAATTTGCTTATTTAAGTCATAAAATCATATAAAATTTGTTTATTTAGTTAAAAATCATTGAAAATACGTTTATTTAGTCAAAAAAATAATTGAAAATACGTTTATTTAGTCCAAAATCATTGAAAATACGTTTATTTAGTCAAAAAATCATTGGAAATACGTTTATTTAGTCAAAAATCATCGCAAAATCGTTTATTAGTAAAAAAAATAACCAAGAACCATAGAAAATGTGTTTATTTAGTCCAAAAAATTACCAAAAACCACAGAAAATGTGTTTATTTAGTCCAGTAAATGATCAAATATCATCAAAAATTCGTTGCGATAGTCCAAAGTCATCAAAGATTCGTTTTGTACTAAAAAAAAAATCATCATAAATTCAATTTTTAACTCCAAAAATAATCTAAAACTCATTCGGTCAGTTAAAATATTATTGAAAATTCGTTTATTTAGTCAAAAAATCATCGACAACTCGATTATTTACTCAAAAAACCATCGAAAATTCGTTTATTTACTCCAAAAACCATCAAAAATTCGTTTATTTACTCAAAAAATCATCGAAAACTCGTTTATTTACTCAAAAACCAATCAAAACACTCTTTATTTCTTGCCCGTGACCCTAAAACTGTTCCAAACCCCATCCAACTTTTAAAATAACACCAAACACTTCTATGTTTTACAAAACCAAACTTTAATTTCACGTTAACTACACACACTGTGTTCAAATTCCCAAATGGACGTCTTTTAAATCGGCTTGTAATCGAGTTTCGACTCGAGACGTTTATTATCCGCCACTTTACGAACAGCTTTCATAAAATCTTCTTCAATCACATATTCACGCTCCGCTCGAATCGCAAACATACCTAAACAAAAACCATTAAAAAACACGTCCATCAACAACCACAAACTCAAACACTTCAAAATTACCAGCTTCAGTGCACACGTTACGCAAATCGGCGCCATTAAATCCGTCAGAAAGCTTCACAATCGCTTCGTAGTCTTAAAAAAATAAATAAAAGAATTTATTTTAAAATAATAATTTTTTTTTAAATTAAATTATTTTATTTACCGATTTCTCCGTGTTTGGTTATCGGTGCCGCGTGAATTTTCATGATGTCGAGCCGCGCTTGTTCATTCGGCAATGGAATTTCTAGGAAATGTGAAAAAATTAGATTAAAAAAATTGTGATTTTGTTGTAAGAATTGGAATTTACCGATTTTTCTATCGAGTCGACCGGGTCTTAACAAAGCGGGGTCGAGTGTATCCGGTCGATTGGTCGCCATGATCATCTTGACTTGTCCCAGAGAGTCAAATCCGTCCATTTGGTTCAATAATTCCATCAGAGTGCGTTGGATTTCGCGATCTGCTGATGTGCCCTCGGAAAAACGTCGCCCACCTGACGAAATAAACAAAAAAATAATCAAAAATCAGCAAGGATGATCAAAAAATCAAATATCAATAAAAAAAAAAGATCAAAAACCCAACAAAAATCATCAAAACCGATCAAAAGCCCAACAAAAATCAGCAAAAATCAACAAGAATGAACAAAATATCAATAACGATCAAAAATCAACAAAAATGACCAAAAACCCAACAAAAATCATCGAAAATCAACAAGAATGACCAAAAACCCAACAAAAATCATCGAAAATCAACAAGAATGATCAAAAAATCAACAAAAACATCAACAATCAATTTAAAAAAAATCAAAAATCAATAAAAAATGATCAAAAATCAATTTAAAAACATCAAAAATCAATAAAAAAAGATCAAAAATCAACAAAAACAATCAAAAAATCAACAAAAACAATCAAAAAATCAACAAAAACAATCAAAAAATCAACAAAAACAATCAACAAAACCCTCAAAAATCAACAAAGATGATCAAAAACCCAACAAAAATCAACATAACCGATCAAAAACCCAACAAAAATCAACATAACCGATCAAAAACCCAAGAAAAATCATGAGAAAACGAGTCAAATTACCGATAGCGTCGATTTCGTCCATAAAAATAATACACGGTTGATGATCCCGTGCGAAATTGAACATCTCCCGGATGAGCCGCGCACTTTCCCCGATATATTTATCCACAATTGCGCTCGACACCACCTACAAACCACAAAACAACATCACAAAACACTCATCAACTCGTTTCTCCTTCTCTTTCAAATACTTTTAAGAAGTTACAATCCAACTGACTCGCCACAGCGCGTGCCAATAACGTTTTACCAGTCCCCGGTGGCCCGTACAACAAACACCCTTTCGGCGGTGTAATGCCCACACGTTGAAACAGCTCGGGGTTCATCAACGGCAGTTCGATCACCTCCCGAAGTTCACGAATTTGCTCCGTCAGACCGCCAATCATGGAATACGTCACATTTCCCGGGTCCTCGTGCGACATATTATAAACCAGGGGGTCGACTTCGCGTGGCAAATACCTAAAAGTCAATAAAATCAATCAAAAATCGATTTAAAACACCGAAAAGTCAATAAAATCAATTGAAAACATCAAAAAGTCAATAAAATCAATTGAAAACATCAAAAAAGTCAATAAATTCAATTAAAAATCGATGAAAAAAAACGAAAAGTCAATAAAATCAATTTAAAATCGGTTTAAAACACCGAAAAATCAATGAAGTCAATTAAAAACATCGAAAAGTCAATAAAAACAATTTAAAATCGCTTAAAAACATCGGAAACCAACAAAACCTCATGATGGTAAGTGTCGTCATGTCGAGGGCGACTCGTGTGCCCGATTTTAATTTGCTTTTATCCAATTGCCGACGACATCCGACGACGTATCGCGGTCCGTTCGTGGCTTTAACGATAACTATTAACACGAAATTAATTAAATTAACTCAAAAATCGATTAAATTTGCATTTTTTATTCACATTTTTCTTCGGTTAGTTGTTTCAGGATCTCGCCGACGATCTGAAATGGTAAAATAAATTAAAACACGTCTAGATAAATGTTTTTTTTGTGTTTGAACGTACTTGACCGACACTTTGTAAGGCTTTTAAATCGTTTTCCGACTTGTCGTATTGCTTCGTTAATTCCTTCAGTTGTTCGCGCACTGTCAATGATGACGAAGCAAATTCAAATTTTTTTTTAGAAATTGTTGGTAGATATAAATTTTTCGATTTGTCTTACTGTTTTTAAGTTTGCTCTCTACATCTTTGTGCTCGAGGAGCTTCTTCCTGTAGTCCTGCAACGCTTTTTCACGAGCACCGTCGACCGCAACTGGACGAGGTTCGACTACAGCGGCCGCCATTTTTGCTCTGTTCTGTTGTTGGTTTGTTTGTATTTTCTACCACAAGGGTTCGCGATGCCGGAAATGGGAAGTACGGTAGCCAGAAAGGACCATGGTTTTAAGGGCCCGATTTTTTGATGGATTAAGAATCTTTAAATTGAGTGATTGGTTGGTTGTGGGTTTTTGTTTTGATTTTATCATGTATAATGGATTGCATTTCGTATTCGTTTTTGTACTTAATAACCATAAAATTGATATCTTTCGTAATTTTTATTTGTGGTGAATTTGTTGGTAAGTGATTGGAAATTTGTGTTTGTTGGTTTGTCTTGTTTCAATGGGGTGGGCAATGGTGGGAAACTTGTACAGGCCAAGATTTTGGATTTTGAAATCTCGGAAATTCATGAAATCTTAGAAATTGTGTCTGAAATTGTAGTGAAATCAAACAAAATCTTAAAAGAAATCCATCTGAAATTGGCAAGTTCATAGTAAATCCCTGAAATCTTTAGGAAATCTATGAAATCTTCCAAATCTATGAAATCTCATATGCAATTTTTACGATTGTTACAGAATTTGTAGCAAAAAAATCCAACGGAAATTTTAAAATCTAAATATTCATAGTAAATCTTAGAAATCGTACACATCTCTGAAATCCATAAAAATCGAGCAAAATCTTTGACGAAATCCACCTGAAATCCTGAAATCTTGTATGCAATTTTTGCGCTTGTCTACTCCGTCTACTCTGGGCTGACCGGGCCAAGCAGAGAAGCCCAACTAGGGCGACGTGATGCACTTTTCCATAAATGGCAATTGGGTTTGTGGCAGAGAATAAATAAGTCAATTTTTCAAAAAAATCCTTGATATTTTTAAATTTATTTCATTCAAATTATTTCCATTGATTTTTAAAATTGTTTATATTATTCGTTTAATTACGGTGGTGCCAAGATCGCTTTGTGGTTTCGGCAATTCTGGCCTTTCCTCATTTCTACCCGGAACACACGCACTGATCGCCATTACATCTACCGCTACCGTAACATCGATTACTGCAATCTTTAACAACACAGCCTTCGGCAGCCATCATTGCTAATCAGATTAAAACATGTGAATAATCACTGTTAAATGAATTATTTTAGTGCAAAGCATAACTTACCCACGCAGGACAAAATAACTAGAAACATGATGAGATATTTCATTTTCGACGGATGCTCTTGTACAAGTTGACTGGCGGATAGTGGAAGGTTTTGTTGGCTGGATGTGACTGCCGTAGATGCGATACGGTATATATAGAGATATATTTAATGGCCACGTATGAATGGCATTTAATTAATTCTATTCAATTGGTTTTATGAGACACTATCAATTTTTAATATTTTACTTAATTGAAATTAATTGATTTGCTGATTAACAGAATAAATAGTGACTAATAATTTTTCTAATTATTATCTTAATTATTATTTTTATAATTATTATTATAAATTTAAATAGGTGTCTGAGACAAGAAATTTTAGTTGAATTTCTGTCCACTTTTCACATAAGGTCCGATGATTAATTTTCAAAAAAGTTATTTATTATTTATTTATTTATTTATTCTCAGTATGCAGGGGCGGACCTTGGTTTTTTGGGACCTAGGGCTTATTGAAGTCCAATGGGGCCCAATTTATTGTTAGATTAAGAATCTTTAAATTGGGATTTAAAATTCATTTTTAATAACATCAAAATCAGAGTTGAAATATATTTTTTTATGAAATGGTGTTGAATGACAAACAATACTATAAATATACTAGAATACTATAAATTATCATTATTACTATATTATTAATATTAACTCTTTTTTACTTATTAGGCTCTAGATCGAGACCCAGCGGCCAGCGCTTAGACGGGCCCCAAACTTTCAAATTTTTCATAAATTTTTGATAAAAGAATTCTTTTTTACAAATATTTTGAGGCACCACTAAAATAATTACATGTTTCCAAGGGCCCGCAAAACCTCCAGCTGTCCCTGACCCCCGTATCAAGTACGTGGCGAGATATATAGCCTCTATTTTCATCCTCCATGGGCCTCCTATTCTGGGGGCCCCTTTAGCAGAACTGTAGCTGAGATATTTGGCTAGATATACAGGGTGTCCCATGCATGAATTACTGACCAGGTCAAAAATTTCCCAAACAGATAAAGATATCCAAATTCTGCTAATGCAGTTGAATAGTAATTGCTTGAATAGAAATCCCTAAAATCTTTAGTAAATCCTACAAATCTCTGAAATCCATAAAAATCGAGCAAACACTTTGAAGAAATCCTGTAATTTTCAGGATTTCAACAAGATTTCGAAATCTCGTACGCGATTTTTGCGATTGGCTGGGCTATCCTCTCGTAGTCTACTCTCGTTTTGTTTACCCATTTTATTATTCACTGCGGTGCTGGAAATGTTTCGGGATTGGTCTTACTCGCCTCCTACCGACAAAATACTACCTAAACAAAATGGCCTCTTTGTTTTTCAAAATTGATTTTATTTCACTAAATTGAATATAATCTCACCGAATTAAATCTTATGTACGGTGGATTGACGTACAACGATGTACAACGTCCTCCCAACGTACACGATTGATTTTATCTATTCATACAGCGGTATCCTTCCAATAGTCATTTAATTCCAAAACTAATTCCGTGCTCGACGTTTCTAAAACGCAAATTTCTTATTTTATTCTTACGATTAACAACATGAGTAATTGCCTGAGTACGCAAAACAGCAATGTCGATATTATCCAGAAATTCTTGGAACGCAGGAAAACGAAGCAAGACGAAATGGACAGTTTTGAAAGAAAATCACAAAGAAATGCCCAAGAAATGATCAATTTATTTCTAACCAAAAGACGGAACAACGCGGAAGACGGCCAAAGTAAACTTCCGGTTCAACAAGATTCGAAATTTGATATTGTGAATAATTGGTTGGATAAACAAATTATTTCAGACGAAAAAGAAGCGCGTGAACAAACTGTAAACGAGGAATTACTGACGCCGTGGAAACGAGTCACGTGGCCAAACTAAAGAAATAAACGTAATTGTAATGTTTTAAAAATGCAACTACACTACTGCACTGGTATAAATATGAACAGATGTGGATACATCTCGTTATTCTCAGAGATAGATACAGGATGTGAACACAAAAGTAAAAGATTAGACAAGAAATGTGTGTGGTGACATGAAAATATTTTTACACCCATACCTCGCTATACGGCCGGGTACGTTCCTGGGGCCGTTCTCCCTGATTCATCAGGGAATTTTCCAACTTTTTGGCCGTATAACGAAAATGTTAAGCTGTGAATCGAAATTTAGCCATAATGACACAAGGCCGTTATGGCGAAAAGCCGTAGAAAGGGGGCCGTATAGCGAAGTGTGGGTGTGCTCTCAATCAGGGTATTAATTCTACATTAAAATAACTGAAATTGTAGTAAAATCAAGCAAAATCTTAAAAGAAATCCATCTGAAATCGACAAGTCCATAGCAAATCTCTGAAATCTATAAAACTCAAGCAAAATCTTTGAAGAAATCCACGTGAAATCCTGAAATCTTGTATGCAATTTTTGCACTTGTCTACTCTGTCGCGGAAATTGTGGGCGACCTGATGCACTTTTCCATGAATGCCAATTGGGTTTGTGGCAGAGAGTAAATGAATCAATTTTTCAAAAAAATTCATGATATTTTTAAATTTATTCCATTCAAATTATTTCCATTGATTTTTAAAATTATCTAAATTATTCGTTTTACGGTGGTGGCAAGATCGCTTCGGGGTCTGGACACTTCTGGCCTTTCCTCATTTGTTTGGGGCACACTGGCAACCAAAGTTGTAACAATAACCGCCACAGACATCATAGCACTCAGGAGGGAAACAGTATGCGTCAGCCATCATTGCTAATCGGATTAAAACATGTGAATAATCAGTACTAAACGAATTATTTTTGTGCAAAGCATAACTTACCCATGTAGGAGAGAATAACTAAAACCAAAGTGATTAGATATTTCATTTTCGACGGATGCTCTTGCCTTGTGCTGTAGGAGAAACAAGTTGACTGGCGGATAGTGGGAGAGCTTGTTTGCTGGATGCGACTGCCGTAGATGTGATACGGTATATATAGAGAGCTATTTAATGGCCACGTATAGGGTTTGTCAACAGCTGTTTTTTCGTGAAAAACTGAAAACAGGAAACAGCTGTTTTAAATTTTAAATTTACAATTTTTACAATTTTTTGAATTGGAAATAAAAATAATGACAAATATTTTTATTAAATGAATTGGCAGAGAGGAATTCGGCATTGAACACAGAACCATCATGCCATGTTTTCATGTGTCTAATAAAACGTTGCTTAAAAAAATAACTCGCCCATAGTTGCAATAAGGACATCTGTATTCTGTCTTCCTCTCTGAAAACAAAAGACAAAACAAAAAAATTGAATTAAAATCCCAAAAAAACACAAAAATATTTGATTATAGCTTCGGTTTTGATTACAAATAATATAATTACCTCTTCGTTGTGAAAGTGCTTCCATATTAACGGAATATTTATCATGATCAAAACCAAAATCTAAAAAAAACAACAACAAATAAAACAACTTCCGATTTTAAAAACAGCTGCAAATTGTGTAATCCAGAAAAGAAAGAAAATAAATAAATATCAACACGAAACAAGTCATTTGAAACATTCGGAATGTCGCGCTTAGGCCGGTGTCACATCGGCATAAACGCGACATTCCGAATGTTTCAAACGACTTGTCGACCTAAGCGTGAATGTCGTGAAACCATTTATTAGATACCATCATTAGAAATGGCGTCTGTATGGGATTATGCAGAAAACCGAAAAAATCCAATTACGAAGGAGATTGAGGGAATCTGCAATAGATGTAATTCTGTAATCAAATGTTCCGGTGGATCTACAACTAGTTTGAAGAATCATTTGAAATTCAAGCATGGAATTGACTTGACCTCCAGTGAAAATCCTGCTTCCGAAAAGGCTGTTGAAGAAAAAAAGCCTAAAACGATATTGGATTTTGTGCATCGTAAGAGTCCCAATATGGCCACTGATGGAATCGCTATTCGTGCTATAACAAGGAATCAGTTCATTCATGATGCAGTCAAGAAAGAAGGATATTTTCTTCCTAGAAATGAGAACTGTGTATTTTCTGTTGTTGTGATCCAAAGGATCACATATATATTAAAAGCAGTGGTATGCGGTCTTGGACCGGCGGTCCAAGAACGCCGGTCCCGGTACTATACCGGGACCGGGACCGCGTTACATTTGCGGTGTCTGAGACAAGAATTTTAGTTGAATTTCAGTCCACTTTTCATATAAAATCTGATGATTAATTTTCAAAAAAGTTATTTATTATTTATTTATTTATTTATTCTCAGTAGGCAGGGATGGACCTAGGTTTTTCGGGGCCTAGGGCTTATTGAAGTCCAATGGGGCCCCATTTTTTATTAAATTAAGAATCTTTAAATTGGGGTTTAAAATTCATTTTTAATAACATCAAAATCAGAGTTGAAATATATTTATTTATGAAATGGTGTTGAATGACAAACAATACTATGTAGATCCGCTCCTGACGGTAAATGAGAGTGAAGCGTGTTATTGTTATTAAAACATTATTTATGCTTTTATTTCATTGATTACAGATAGAAAATTAGTGAAAAAAAACTAAAATGTTTTATTCAACACTCGCTGAAATTATCAGTTTTCAGTTTAAGTGTTTCGTATTGATGAATCACCGGTGGAATTGTCGGTTGGTGCATTGGGTGATGCATTTGATGCAATGGCGGCTTCTCGTTATTTGCACCAAACATTCGGCCCACATTGACTAAATTCTCATGACCACCACCAATGACATTCCTCCACGAGTTGCATTCATCAACAACCTGTATCCCCAAACAAAAACAAACACAAATATAAATAAACAAACAAACAAAACAAAATTTTTCTTAAAAAAATACGGTAGTTTGGTAGTACCAACCTGATTTGAAAACTTCCAGTCAAGAACACAAATCAGCAATGACAAAATCCCTCCAGACAACGTAATAAAAGCCAACAAAACGAAAACAACCTCAGAACCAGACACTTCTAAAACTAAAAAAACAAAAAATCAAAAACAAAACAAACACAAAACAACTCAAATTTACCTCTGCTAGCAGTTGCAACACTCCTGACACCCAAAATGGGGGCAACAAGCGCAGCAAATGCAGCCAAACTCGACACCCCATGTAAAACAGACACTGAAATAGCCGCTTGGTTGCTCGGGACACACGAATGGACAACAACAGAAGTAAAGCCAGCTGTTACGAACAGAAAGGGCACGGTAAGATTGATGACCGGCGCCCCGGACAGGCAGGTGGACGCCAATTGCAGGATTAGGCAGATGAGAGCCAGCGCAAGATGGGCACGTGACAGCCACGACACAGAAGACGGCCAAGTTTGTTGGAATCGCGAAACTGACATGATGATTGGCGACACTGGCGATTTTTCGCACTGCTCCGTGTACATCTCGAGAGAAGTGACACAACACAATGCGGATCGCGAAGGGAAGCAATGGTTTCGGTTCACTGATTGCAAAAGGGAAACTGAAGTGAATGACCGGACAATAGAACGGAAAAATGTCTGAATGATTTTTACTCGAGAGTTTTGTTTATTGTTGTTGCTTTTTTCATTTTGGAAAATGATATAAATATTTATGTTTTTTAATCCAATTTTTATTTTTATTGTTTTATTTCTTCCCACTTCCGCTCAGTGGCAAATCTGGATTAATTAGGGCACTGAGGCCAGGGGGCTCTCGAAATACTTAGTGGGCCCCTCGAGATACTTAGCGGGCCCCTCGAGATACTTAGCGAGCCCCTCGAAATACTTAGCGGACCCGTCGACATATTTACGGGCCCCTCGACATATTTAGTGGGCCCTTAGACATTCATACCGGGCCTCTCGACATACTTTGAGGGCCTCTCGACATACTTAATGGGCCCCTCGACATACTTACGGGCCCCTCGACAGACTTACGGGCCCCTCGACATACTTAGCGGGCCCCTCGATATACTTAGTGGGCCCCTCGATATACTTAGCGGGCCCCTCGATATACTTAGCGGGCCCCTTGACATATTTACGGGCCCCTCGACATACATACAAGTTAGTTTATATATATATACGTATTTTTGTTATTGCGGCCCCTGTTGTGTTGGGGCCCCTGAGACTTAAGCCTCGTAGTAGATCCGCCCCGGCTTCCGTTCTTGGTTGTGTTCGAAAATGGCGCCATTTAACCGGAAGTGATGATGCACGATGCAGAGTGAAGTTTAGAATTAAACACAAAAACGTTTCGAAATTAAGACTAATTTAAAAATAATTATAATAACAAAGATAAAATAATAATAAATAAAACGGTTTCTAAATACGAAATGAAAACCGGAGCCGCCCGGTCGATAATCCCTCCATTTTTGGATACGACGGCGGGCGCAGCAGTGAAGCTGTCCTTCGCGTTTTTCCTTATTTTTTTGTTTATTTTTCTTTTTTTTTCCACTCAAAATCAAACTTAAAACAGTGATGTTTCAAGATCTCACGGACGAAGTGTTCAGGTACGATCAAACACGAAATGCGTCAGCTTCTAACCGTTGAAATCCATTCAAACAGAGACAATCCACACAGCAACCCCCGAAGACACAACTACGGAATCGCCATCACCGATGCGGACAACGATGGCGAATTCGAATTGCTCGTCGCCGGGTAAATAAATAAATAACTAGACAAAAACGAAGATTTCATTCCAAAATATCGAATATCTTTATTAAATAGATACAGTTGTGCCAATTTATTGCTCAAATGGGACCGCGAAACGCAACAACTTTACAACATGGCTGTGGATGATCCGGGATCTCCGTACTACGAGCTGCGCGACTCCTTGGGCTCGGCTGTAGGTGTAGCCGCGGCGGATATAGACGGCGATGGCCGCGAAGAGATTTACGTTGTCAATTCGAATCAGGCGTTTTCCGGTCGTTCGGCGTATAGCGATAAATTGTTTAAATTCCGGAATGGACGGTACGAAGATTTATTGGCGGATCCTATCAATAGGCACGTGGCTACTTTGTACGCTGGGCGATCGGTCGGGTGTATAGATCGATCGGGAACGGGGAGATTCTCGTTTTATGTGGCGAATTATGCGAAGGGCAATGTGGCGCCGCATCAGCTGATCGAAATGGACGAATCACGAAGCGACGTACCGAAAGGGATTGTCGCTTTGAAGAATGTGGCACGAGAGGCTGGAGTGGAAAAATTCACAGGTTCGAAACCGACTCGAATGCGCTTGGGGCCCCAGGGCCCCAAATTTCTTATTATTATTTTTTTACTCCTTTTAGGACCGTATGATTTTTATTTTCAAGTTTGTTCCTTTAGTTTGGGCTCCCAAAGTTTATTTTCATTATTTAGGGCCCCAAAAGTTCATTTCTATTATTTATGGCCCCAAAAGTTTACTTTCATTATTTAGGGCCCGAAAAGTTTATTTTCATTGTTTAGGGCCTTAAAAGTTTACTTTCATTATTTAGGGCCCCAAAAGTTTACTTTCATTATTTAGGGCCCCAAAAGTTTATTTTCATTGTTTAGGGCCCCAAAAGTTTATTTTCATTGTTTAGGGCCTTAAAAGTTTACTTTCATTATTTAGGGCCCCAAAAGTTTATTTTCATTGTTTAGGGCCCCAAAAGTTTATTTTCATTGTTTGGGGCCCCAAAAGTTTATTTTCATTATTTGGGGGCCCCAAAGGTTTATTTTCATTATTTGGGGGGGCCCAAAAGTTTATTTTCATTGTTTAGGGCCCCAAAAGTTTATTTTCATTATTTGGGGGCCCCAAAGGTTTATTTTCATTATTTGGGGGGCCCAAAAGTTTATTTTCATTATTTAGAGCCCCAAAAGTAATTTTATTTTGCATGAATCTTGATCCAATTGCCGGTTAATAATTTATACATACAAAATATGCCAATTTCACAGGTGGTCGCGGAGTCGTAATCGGCCCTATTCTCAGTCTGGACGGCCGACTCGACATCTTCTGCAACAACGAAAAAGCTTCCAACTTCCTATACAAGAACAACGCCGATGGAACTTTCACTGACGTCAGCGCGCAATCTGGTAGCAAAAATCCCAAACAAAACCCCAAAACCCCAAAATATTCAATAAAAAATGTATTTGACCACTCAGGCGTCGACGACCCCCACGAACACGGTCGCGGCGTCGCATTGGCCGACCTGGACGGCGACGGCAAAGTCGACATCCTATGGGGCAACTGGAACGGGCCCCAACGCATGTACGTTCAGCGCACGCGCAACGGAGTCGTTCGCTTCGAAGACGTCGCTCCCGAAGTGTTTTCTAGGCCCTGTCCGATCCGCACACTCCTGGTGGGAGATTTCGACAACGACAGCAACCTGGAGATCGTGTTCAACACGAGCGCTTGCGACGGCCCGTTCTGTAACAAACTGTTTCGGGTGTGCACCGGCCGGTTGGGTGAAAATCCGCTGGTCACGCAGTTGGACATCGGTGATGCGGAGGAAGAGTACGGGATGGGCACCGGCGGTGTCGTGGCCGACATCAATGGCGACGGCCGCCTGGAATTGGTGCTCTCTCACGGCGAATGGGCGAAACAACCTTTGACTATTTACAATGCAACACAGGTTTGAGATTAATAAATAGATAGGAATTGCGTTGACTCATTCACTTGGTTTTTAGGGGATTAAAAACTGTTTTCTTCGGGTCATGCCGGTTACACAGTTCGGGGCCCCGGCGCGTGGGGCCCGAGTGGAGTTACACACTGCCAACCTGGGTCCTCATTTACGGATTATTGACGCGGGTTCTGGTTATTTGTCGCAGATGGAACCGGTCGCTCATTTTGGTTTGGGGACCGACGTACCGGTCAGGTATTATTTGTGGGCCCCCCCAACTTGGGGCCCCAGTTGTACAGGGCTGTACATTTAAATAGACCAAAAAGTTTTGGGGGCCCAAAAAAAGGTGATTTTTTTTTTTACATTATTTTTGGTTGAAGAAATTTTTCCAAAATTTAAGGGGCCCTCTAAAGTATTTTTAAATTATTTTTGGTTGAGACATTTTTTTTAGGGGCCTCAAATATTATGGGCCCATATATTAGGGGCCCTAAAAATTATTTTTAAGTATATTTTTGGTTAAAACATTTTTATCTCCATATTTTACTTCATTTTGGAGCAATTAAGGGCCCCGATCGGCCTTTAGGGCCCCAAATATTAAGGTCCATATATTAGGGGCTCTAAAAATTATTTCTAACGATATTTTTGGTTGAAACATTTTTTCTCCATATTTGACTTCATTTTGGAGCAATTAGGGGCCCCTGATGGGCCTTTAGGGCCCCACATATTAGGGGCCCTAAAAATTATTTTTAATTATATATTTTGGTTGAAACATTTTTTTCTCCATGTTTTATTTTATTTTGGAGCAATTAGGTGCCCCCGATGGGCCTTTAGGGCCCCAAACATTATGGGCCCATATATTAGGGGGCCCTAAAAATTAATTTTAGGTATATTTTTCGTTGAAACATTTTTTCCTCCGTATTTCACCTCATTTTGGAGCAATTAGGGGCCCCTGATGGGTCTTTAGGGCCTGGGCCCACACATTAGGGGCCCTAAAAATTATTTTTAACTATATTTTTGGTTGAAACATTTTCCCCCTCCATATTTTACCTCACTTTGGAGCAATTAGGGGTCCGTGATGGGCCTTTAGGGCCCTACTATTAACTTTCGGTGTTATTTTTCAATTCCAGATTAGAAGTGACGTGGCCCGATGGGTCGTTCTACAGTCAGCCATTAGGCCTGCAAGATTTGGATACATTCATTACTGTTAACCACCCGTCGTGGGTCGGCGCGACGGGATTCTCATTCCGCGAGCGGGTCCGTGAAAATAAATTTAAAAAAAAAAAATTATTTTTTTTCTCAACAATTTTAAAATAAAATTTAATTCCAGGGCGGTCGACGTCGACGAAGTTCCATCAGTCGGACCTTAAACTGGGCATCCAATACGTCGTTGCACCTATTGAAAGAGGAGGATCACCAGGTGTAAAAAAACAAAACGAAATAAAAAGCAAACTTCTCTGCGCAGCTACACACAAGAAAATGCCAGTAGTTGAAAACCGCGACGTGTTCTTTGTTATATCTTAGTCGATTATAATTCTATATAATATTTCCCTGTTATATCACTCGTGCAGCTACTCTTAAACAAGTACAAACAAAAACGTTTGGGAAAATTCAAATTTTACGGTCTAGTTGTTAATTATTCTGGAAAATTGTTGTGTTTTTAAAGAATCTCTCGCTTCGATGGTCGGAAATGACGAAAAAGTTGTGTTTATACAAGATTTATGACGAATTTAACGCGTGTAATCAATAAATGCTTTTTATTAGATGCTAGGTACAAATAAAAATCCACTTATTGCACAATCTTTGTACATTTTTTCGTTCGTTTTGCAAATGTTTACTCAGTTGCGAGATGCGGATAAATAAACAAAAAAAGACAAAAAAAATCGTTTTTTTTAAATATTTATACAAATTTAATTTTAAATTTTTTAATTTTTTAATAGAAATCATCGAAATCGTTGCACTGAGTATTTTTTTGCAAAAATATTTAACATTTTACATTTATTTACACATAAAACGCCAAACAAGGCACGTGTGGTCTAAGGGAGTAAATCGGGTTACATTTTTGTATTTTGTATTTTATTTTTTATTTTTATTTTTGTAATAGTAAAAATTGCCAGTAAAATATCGGATTTTGAGCTAGTCTCGAACGTGAGGAGAAAAACGGTTAAAATCAGTTCGATTTTCCTTGTTTTATTGATTTTTTCTTGTTTTTTTTAAATATACAAAAATACATATTTTCTGCTTTGTGGATGGATCAAACTTTGGAAAATAAGAAGTTTAAAAAATAAACGAAAAATTTGAAAGAAAAATAAGAAAAATAAAATAAAATAAGAAAAAATCGTGGATGGAATGACGCGTCGTCATCATTACGTTTCTAGTATTTGATACTACAAAAACGATAATAATAATCAAAGAAAAACATTCCAATTTTCCTTAATAAGTTAAGGGTTATCGCGGTCCCTGTTCGGTATGACTCTCGGATATAACTGAAACGAGAGAGAGAATAGAAATTAAATTATGTGAATTTAATCAATTGTTTTTCGTTGATTTTACCCCGAGTAAATTTCTGGGAATGTATCCTTCTTTGTTTTCCAGTCGCGACCACCACCATTCGCGTTCGAATTCGTCGCCTTTTCTAAGGGCGACCAACATGTCCCTGTCGGCGAATCCCAACTCGTCCGCGTTTTGAGCCTCGTAGTCGTACAAGGCGAACACTTCGCCGTTGTTCAAAATTCCCAATTTCTCTTGTATACCTTTAAAAAGGACGAAAAAGTATTAAAGTAACGTCGAAACACTTTGAAAAAAATCAAATAAAATCCAAAAATATCAAGAAATATCTAGAAATATTCTTAAAAATACCCCCAAAATACCCAAACCACCTAAAAAAACCGAAAATAAATCTAAAAATTCAAATAAATCCAAAAAAAAACAAAACAAATCCAACAAAAATTCAAAATAAATGCAAAATTCCCAAAAAATCCCAAAAAACAAAAAATAAATATCCAAAATAAATCTAAAAAATCCACAAAAAACACCCAAAACCCCCAAAAAACCAAAAGCAAGCCCAACAGAAAACTAAAATAAATCCAAAAATATCCGAAAACCCCCAAAAAACCAAAAACAAATATCAAAATACATCCAAAAAACCAAAAAAAACCAAAAAACCAAAAATAAATCCAACAAAAATTCAAAATTCCCAAAAAATCCAAAAATATCCGAAAACCCCCAAAAAACCAAAAACAAATATCCAAAATAGATCCAAAAAACCAAAAACAACTCCAAAATAAATGCAAAATTCCCAAAAAATCCAAAAAAACCAAAAAACAAATATCCAAAAGAAATCCAAAAACATCCAAAAAAAACCCCTAAAAACCAAAAACAAACATCGAAAATAAATCCAATAATTAAAAAAAAAAAATCAAAAATCAAAAAACCACCCAAAACAATTCCAACAATTCAAAAAAATCCAAAAAATACCGAAAACCTCCCAAAAAAACCAAAAATATATCCAAAAAAACCAAAAATAAATCCAAAAAAACTAAAATCATAAATCCAAAACATCCAAAAAAATCTTACAACTAAAAAAATAAATCCAAAAAACCAAAAACCCAAAATCCCCAACAATTCATCGCGTCTCTCACTGTATAAATATTCAGAACATCCGTCGAAACCCTCCTCGTCCTCCTCGCACTTCTCAGCGGCCGTCTCATGATCGCTCAACGTCGTCGCAAAGATGCACGCGCCGTGTTCCACCAAAAACTTCACCATCGGAAGATTATTGCACGACGCCGCGCAATGAAGCGGAGTCCTAAACCAAAAAATTAACCAAATTCAATTAACAAACCCTTCACACGCAAAATGTCTTTCGATTCGACGCACCACCCGTCGCTGTCTTGCGCGTTCACGTCGCAGCCGTACTCGACGAGGAACTTGATGATCTCGTAGTGACCGGCGCAGATGGCGTTGTGCAGGGCCGTGATGCCCTCGTCGTTGGCCGCGCTCGGGTTGGGCACCTCGCGAGCAGTTTTCTTGACCAACTCCAACTCGCCTTCGAGAGACGCGTCCAGAAGGAGAGCGAGCGGGTCGAAACTGACTCGGCGTGCGATCCGCGTCTTTTCCTTCGATTTCAGGTTCCCTTTGTAGGCTTTGCTCATGGATAAGCGGGAGATTGTGACGGACTGGCTGTCGTTGCTGCCCTCTGGACTGCTCGCTAGCGGCGACTCGTCACCTGGTAACGCAACGTTTGGAAAATTAGTTCCAAAATCAATTATTTGTTGATTAAGAAGTTGATTGATAAACGTTGGGAAATGGGTGGAGAAAATTGCGAAGGTTGTGAAAAATGTCAAGAAAATTGCGAGATTGTGAAAAATTGCAAAAATTTGTGATTAATGTCAATAAAATTGCATAAATGTCAATAAAATTGCAGTAAATGTCAATAAAATTGCAGTAAATGTCAATAAAATTGCATAAATGTCAATAAAATTGCAGTAAATGGCAATACAATTGCAGTTAATAAAAATGCAAAAAATCAATAAAATCGACAAATTGCAATAAATGTCAACAAATTTGCAATAAATGGCACAAATATGCAAAAATTGCAATATATGTCCACAAAATTGCAAAAGTTGCAATTAATAGCAATAAAACTGCAATAATTGCCATAAATGGTTAATAAAATTGAAAAGAATATCAATAAAATTGCAAAAATGGCAATAAAATTGCAAAAGTGGCAATAAAATTGCAAAAGTGGCAATAAAATTGCAAAAGTGGCAATAAAATTGAAAAAATTGGATTAAATGTCAATAACATTGCAAAAATAGCAAGAAATGGTAAATAAAATTGCAATAAAAATGCAAAAATGCCAGTAAAAATCGCAAAAATTGCAACAAACAGCAATAAACAGTCAATAAAATTGCAATAAATATCAATAGTATTGCAAAAACTGCATCAAACGTCAACAACATTGCAAAAACTGCATCAAATGTCAACAACACTGCATCAAATGTCAACAACATTGCAATAAAAATGCAAAAATGCCAGTAAATATCGCAAAAATTGCAACATTTGGCAATATACAGTCAATAAAATTGCAATAAATATCAATAGAGTTGCAAAAACTGCATCAAACGTCAACAACATTGCAAAAACTGCATCAAACGTCAACAACATTGCAAAAACTGCATCAAATGTCAACAACATTGCAATAAAAATGCAAAAATGCCAGTAAAAATCGCAAAAATTGCAACAAACGGCAATAAACAGTCAATAAAATTGCAATAAATATCAATAGAATTGCAAAAACTGCATCAAATGTCAACAACATTGCAAAAATTGCAATAAAAATGCAAAAAACCTAGTAAAAATCGCAAAAACTGCAACAAACAGTCAACAAAATTGCAACACACAGTGACCACAGATCCAAAGTTAAAAGAAGCTTCAAGAAAGCGCAAAAGCAGTCACGAAATTCAAAAACCAAATTACAAATTTCGATGCTCTCGCCGACATTCACACGCAGCACATCGGTGTTCTTCTTGTTATTCGACTCGGTCGACTCCTCATTCGCATCCGTCGCCACTTTCTCCCTTTCCACGCCCCCATCAGTGTCCAGAATATGAATAACAGTCACATTATCCTCCAGATGGTCCTTCGGACCCGCATCGGTCGCCAAACGAATCTTATTCGCGTCCATTTGCGGCAAAACATTATCCGGAATATCGGTCTTGGAGCCTTCGTTGACGCCCGAAGATTCGCTCAGATTCAAATTCAGATTCAAATCGGGCGGCGGCGCCTCGTTTTCGGGGAAGAGGAACGCGGGCGGCATCTCGATGCGCCTGTTGATGCTCACGTGCACGTTGGGCGCCGATTTGCCGTCCTCGGCGCCCGAAACGTCCAAAGGCGGCGACGATTTGCGCGGGTACGGCGAAGGCGGCGGCGGCGTCGTGCCGTTCGCGTTTGGCGACGGCTGGACTTTGAGTTTTGGGGGATCCATGGTGGAGTTTTTCTTGATGGTCAGGGGTTTGGCTTTTATTGGTAGTTCGGCGTGGGGGGGATCGGAGGTGGTGTTGTCTGGGTGCGAGGGGCTGGTGGTGAGTTCTGCGTCGGATCGAACGTTGCGGAGGAATGCTGCGACGCCGGAGCCGGAGCCGTTGGTCGAGCGCTGCGCGAATCCGTCGCCCATGAGATTGCGAACTGCACCGTACCTGTGGAAATAAAAATAAGAAATTAATAGGAATTAAAAATTAAATAGAAATTCGAAAATAAATTCGAAAAATTAAAAGAAAATTCGAATAAAAATTCAAAATAAATTCGAAAATAAATTCGAAAAATTAAAAGAAAATTCGAATAAAAATTCAAAATAAATTCGAAAATTCAAAAATAAATTCGAAAATTCAAAAATAAATTTGAAAATTCAAAAATAAATTCGAAAATTCAAATATAAATTCGAAAATTCAAAAATAAATCCGAAAATTCAAAAATAAATTTGAAAATTCAAAAATAAATTCGAAAATTCAAAAATAAATTCGTAAATAAATCCGAAAATTCGAAAACAAATTCGAAAGTAAATTCGAAAATTAAAAAATAAATTCGAAACTAAATTAAAAAATAAATTCGAAAAAATCAAAAATAATTCGAAAAAATAAATATTCGATAAAAATCCAAAAAAACTTTAAAAAAAAACTTTTAAAGAAATTTCGAAATAATCAAAACCAACCAAAAAACACAAACCAAATTAAAAATACATCCCATAACTACCTAAACACATTCGGCGTTTTATTCGGACTCTGATTCCCCCTCAGAATGCTCAGCGCCGAATCCACAGCATCGGGCGACGTATCCACCTTAGCTCTCTCCGCATGAATCTGCCTCGGCGGCGGCGTCGGCTTCATCGGCACGCTCGGCTTCGGCGGCAAAACCGGCTTCGCAGCCACCTCCCCACCCCCATCCCCCGCTCCCACATCCCCCAACCCCACCACCCCATCCCCCACACCCTGACAACAAGGCAAACTCGAAATCTTCGCCACCACCGACACCACACCCTCGTCCTCAACCTCCCTCAAAAAACCCTGCGGAGTCGCGCTCAACGTATGCGGCGTCACCGGCGCAATACGCGTTGACGACGTCTGGTAAATCGGCGCCGCTCTAGCGACAGAATGACTCCCCAGCTTCTAAAAAAACAAATAAATAAATAAATAAATAAATAAACAAATAAATAAGTTTTTTAATTTTTTTTTAAAACAAAATTCGAAAATAAATTCGAAAATTCAAAAATAAATTCGAAAATTCGAAAATAAATTCGAAAATTCGAAAATAAATTCGAAAATTCGAAAATAAATTCGAAAATTCAAAATTAAATTCGAAAATTCGAAAATAAATTCAAAAATTCGAAAATAAATTCGAAAATTTGAAAATAAATACGAAAATTCGAAAATAAATTCGAAAATCGAAAAATAAATTCGAAAATTAGAAAATAAATTCGAAAATTCGAAAATAAATTCGAAAATTTGAAAATAAATTCAAAAATAAATTCGAAAATTCGAAAATAAATACGAAAATAATTTTTTTTACCTGTGGGGCATTCGGGGCGGTGAGCGGCGTGTGCGGCAGCCCCCTGAACGCCACGCCGCCACCTGGCGGCGGCGGCGGCACATACTTCGGCGCGACGGCCATGCTCGTCACGGTCGAGCTCGGCACTCTACTCGGAATCAGCGAACTATGTGCAACCCCGTACGGCTTCGGCGTTAAATTCGTCACTTTCCCGACCCCCGTCCACTGCTGTCCAACCGACGGCGTGGTCGCGAGCCCCTTTGGCGGCGCGTAGGCGGGGATGCTGTGCACGACCGCGTGCGGGCCCTTTTCCTTCTCCTTTTCGTCTCCCGGCGCGTCCGGGCCCACGTCATCGCCCCCCTTGGTCGTGAAGCGCGTGTTGATCGGCAGCGTCTGGTACTTGGGGTCCCCCTTGGACGCCTGGAATTCGGCCAGTTCGTCGCCCTTGCTGGCGCTTAATTTGGGGTGCAGGTCGTCCTGGGTCGTGTTGGCGTTGGGCGGGGCGTTGGGCGGGGCGGCGCTGGGTGTTTTTTCGGTCGGAGGGTCCTTGGGGGTGTGCTTGAAGGGCTCGACAGCGGCGATGTTGGCGCTCAGAGGCCGGGGACGCGTGCGACCGAGTCCGGCGGCGAAGGATGCGACGACGGGCGGCGTTTGCAGCGTCTGCTTCGTGGAGGCGGCGCAGTTGATCTGGTTGGAGAGTTGGTGGTTGAGGAGCCGCTTGCGATGCAGACGCTGCTGTAGTTCGGCGATGCGTCGGTCGACGCGTTGCATCTCTTCCTGGCCTCGAGAGAGCGCTTCACGCTGCTGCGCCAACTGCGCGCTCTGGGCTTCGTTGAGTTTGTTTCGATACTGGTGAGAAACGAAACCGAAAAGGAAAAGAAATTTTAAATTTTTTAAATAATTAATTATGACGTCGAGATGGGGCCCGGGCGTAAAAGAGGCCCAAAAATAAAAATAAAAATAAAAATAAAAAATTTTCGGAAATTTTTTTTTGTGGTAATTTTGGGGCCCCAAATGCGTATTTACTGTCTGGGGCCCAAAAAACTTAAAAATACAAAATTTTAACAAATTATTTTGGGGCCCCAAACGCATATTACTGTCTGGGGCCCTTCTCGCAGTCTTTATTGGGGGCCCAAAAAAATATAAAATACTAAATTTTCGGAAATTATTTTTTGGTGTAATTTTGGGGCCCCAAACGCGTATTACTGTCTGGGGCAGTCTTTTTTGGGGCCCAAAAAAATTAAAAATACAAAATTTTCGGAAAATATTTTTTGGTATAATTTTAGAGCCCCTAAGGCGTATTTATTGTCTGGGGCCCTTCTTGCAGTCTTTTTTGGGGCCTAAAGTGAAAAATGGTCTAAAAATAAAACTTTTTCGTGTAAAAAAATTTTCGGAAATTTCTTTCCTGATAATTTTGGGGCCCCAAAGACAAATTCACTGTCTGGGGCCCTCCTCGCAGTCTTTTTAGGGGCCCAAATCTTTATGGAAAAAATGGCCTAAAAATGGAACTTTCTAAATGCAAAAAATAATTTTTAAACGATTTTATGCGTTCATTTTTAGTTCATTTTCGTTCACATTTTCCATTCATTTTACCATTAATTCTCTCCTTAGTTTCTCCAAATCGGCGTGAGATGGCACGTTCGCGGAGTTCCCATTCGCCAGGCGCCCACGTCTGAGTTCCTCGAGCTGGCGGGTCAGTTCGTCCACTTTGGCGACAGCTAGAGAGAGTTCTTTTTCCTTTTCGTTGAACAGTGCCCGTATGGACTCTAATTCGGACGCTGCAAAGAGACAAATGATTTATTTTTCCCCCGTTTTGTTTCATTAGTTTCAAATGGCGCGAATGAGGTCATGTGACGTCATTTCGTCATAATGGCGATTGTCTTATCGATGTATTACACAGGGTGTTGTTGTTTGCCTTTTGCTGGTCCACTTGTCCTCTGAGTGCCCTCAATTTCCGCAGTTTGAGCTCTTGCGCCTCCACTTTCTCCCGCAGTCGGCGAAGACGTTCGTTTTCCGTCGCCATTTGGTGGTGGCGAACTTCCTGTTGTTTGAGGAACTTGAGCCGCTGCTCCTTCGCGACTAACATCTGCAACGAATGGTTTTGCATATTTTAATTGTTAACTCGCTAGAATTTCACTTGGATTAGCTCCAATTCTTCGAAACTTTTCAAAAATATAAACAAACGTTCCGCCATTTTGATGGTTGCGCCACGGGGTGGCAAAAAAGTGCAATTGAGATGGATAAATACGCAAAAATAAAACAGGAGCGTTATTGTTTCAATGTTATCACGTGTATTGTCAGATATGAGGTAAATAAAATCGGGAAATGACGTAAATTGCCAGAACCGATATTACAAAAAACCAGAAAATAACGTAATTTGCTACATAAGACGTCATAAAAACATGGAATCGGAGTAATTTACCTAATATGACGTCAACAAATTAAGAAAATGACGTAATTTACCAGAACTGACGTCATAAAAACCACAATATTATGTAATCTGCCAAAACTGACGTCATAAAAACCACAAAATGACGTAATCTGCCAGAACTGACGTCATAAAAACCACAAAATCACGTAATCTGCCAGAACTGACGTCATAAAAAACACAAAATGACGTAATTTGCCAGAACTGACGTCATAAAACAACAAAATTACGTAATCTGCCAGAACTGACGTCATAAAAACCACAAAATGACGTAATTTGCCAGAACTGACGTCATAAAACCACAAAATTACGTAATCTGCCAGAACTGACGTCATAAAAACCACAAAATGACGCAATCTGCCAAAAACGACGTCACACCAACAAGAAAATGGCCCAAAATCGCTACCCAGCCGCAACTTTCACGTAAATTGACCAACTAATTGGCCAATTAACTGCGTGCAATTATAGTACATCATCAGCCACTAAACTTCCATTAACTTCCTTTAAACTGGCGACAATAAAAAAAAAAACGACCTTCTCTCTCCACACCCCGCCCTACCCCTCACCCTTCACAATCGAATTTACTCGGGCAAATCCAATTTGCCCCGACAACTACAACTCTATCAACACCACCGACCATCACCCACCAATCTTTTCATCCTCATCCCTTTTTATTAACCGCAGCATCCGCGCGTCCCAGATGGTGTTGCCAACAAGGGACGCGTTCCAATTGATGCATAGAGTGGCGTACTAAGCATGACAGATGTTGTGGGGGGAACAATTACAGGGGGAGGGCAAACAAGGAGTCGCCAACAAGGGAGAACCTTATTATTAATCCATTTCACTTACCCCAACCTTAAATTTAATATCCCATTATAATCTAATAGCTACAACAGCTCCAAGGTGGACAAGTGTCCATGGTTAGCTTAAAGCTACCGGATGCGAAGTATCTGACATCATAATTGCCTCATTTCTCTTAACTATCAAGGTTAAGTGGAGATGATGTCACCCACACTGAAGACAAATTCAACTAAGCTTCGCTAGACTACCCACGCGGCATTATGCGATGTCGATGCGATACGGAAAGTCTAGATTTCTGTATCGATGCGATACGGAACGTCTATTGCGGCGCTAGAGGTGAAATTCTTGGACCGTTGCAAGACGAACTACTGCGAAAGCATTTGCCACGAATGGTTTCATTAATCAAGAACGAAAGTTAGAGTTTCGAAGGCGATCAGATACCGCCCTAGTTTCTAACCATAAATGATCCTATCGTAGCAGCTCGCACTGATATCACTGCGATATCCAAGTGTCACCGACTCTCGACAGAGTTCCCACAGAATCTATATCGATTTATTGTGGTATTGATGCCAAGTTCATATCGTTATTATTATCGAAAAACTTATGGAATTTCTATATTGCTACCATACAGCCACAAGATAGAATGTCTGTATAGATTTTAAACAGACATTCCATATTGAGGCAATGTCGGGCTGATATTCGTGTTTCTTCGGTAGCTAGAACTTCGCTAAACTACAGTTCGCGCCCGGTATCTTGATGCTAAATTCGAACTGCGCTTCCCATTCTGCGCAGGCGATTTTCGAATTCCAGTTCATATTCAGCAGGATTAAGCTTAATATTCGACCAAATAATGCTAAACAAATGAAAGAAAACAAACAATATTTCAGTACCATGTCATAAATTACTGGTATATTGTTGTTTATTTACATTACTTCGCTTTTTTAGACCTAATATTAGGCTAAATTAGAACTGGAATTAGAAAATCGTTTGCACAGATTCAGAGTGTGCAAGAAACATAAGCGCTGCAAGATTGAGGGATCCCAAAATAGAAATTTAAGATGGGTTCTTTGATATGTCCTCCAAGCGATCTACGTAGAAGCATAAGTACCATACGGCAGGCCCATGCAGTGCATGGAGGCTCCTTAGTTTTTGGGGCCCTTCAATGCCATTGAGATCCATTTAAATCAGTATAACACGTTCGTGTTGGCCTCATTTGTGCTTTAAAACGTCAGTACCATTTTGTGTATTCTTTTAAGTCATGCCTTTGATTTGATATGTTAAATTTGGAATAGCAATATGTAAATTCTATAGATTTGGGATAACTCCGTAATCATTTGTCTTCAAGAGACGTAGTCCATATGCACGCATACACCGTACCAATAATGCATAATTCTAGAACCTCGCGTGACTTCCTGTATTATACAATAATAACCCTTGAATTTGAAAGCCAAGCTTTTTCAGCGTAAAATGGTAAAGCCGGATTCTCATTCCCATTTCTCAACGATAAGAAATCGAGCTTAGGATGACCCACCTGTTGCTGGTTTTCGATTTGTTGTTGCTGTCTGGCGGCCATGTCTTGTAGCTCGTTGAGGGTCAACTCCACCCCGTCTGGAAGCTGGAAAAAAGCAACAAAAGCTCGTGAGTCATGGAACAGTGGCCGAAAAAAACATATTTGTCGGAATTTTTAATGATTGTTTGGAATTTTTTGTTTGTTTAAGTGTTGGGTGATTTAAGTAGTGTTTTACGGTCGCGCCTCGCGAGCAATGGAATGAATGCGTGCGGTAACCACGCCCGTCTAGCTGTCAAGGTTGGCTTTTGGTGGTGGCGTTGAGAAGCTCGGTGTGTATAGCGTGTAACTTAGGTGGCCAAACTAATTGGAGCAAAGTGCGCATGATTGTGTAAGATGTGTTGCGGACAATTGATTTTCAAGGGCAGGAATTTGGTAATTTAATGAGGGAAGTTGGTGGAAATTGTTTGTGTTGATTCGGGATCAAGGACGGGGTTCCGTGAGGTTTTTGAAAAGGAAATTGGATCACGTGATTGGACGTGTGATGCTCGAAATGAATTTTTGATTTTTGATGGGGGATTTTGGTTTTATTGGTTAGGAATAACGTTTGACGTTAATTTAGCGGTGAAAATAGCGTTTTAGGTGTTTTTAAAAATTAAAATTAATTTGTTTGAATGTGAAATTTGGATTTTACGTTAGGAGAAAAATCGTTAACGTTAGAATTGTTTTGGATTATCGTTTTACGTTAAATTAACGGTGAAAATAGCGGTTTAACAGTTTTTAAAGATAATAATAATTTGTTTTAACGTTAAAAAAAATCGTTAAAGTTAGAATTGTTTTAGAATATCGTTTTACGTTAATTTAACGGTAAAAATAGCGGTTTAAAAGTTTTTAAAAATAATAATTTGTTTTAACATAAAATTTGGATTTTACGTTAGGAAAAAAATCGTTTCCGTTATAATTGTATTGGAATATCGTTTTACGTTAATTTAACGGTAAAAATAGCGGTTTAAGAGTTTTTAAAAATAAAAATAATTTGTTTTAACGTAAAATTAATTTTACGTTAAGAAAAAAAATTGTTTCCTTTGAAAATGTAACTTTTATTTTTCGTTTGACGTTAATTTTCCATTAAAACAATCTTTTTCCGTTATGTTTACACTTTTAACGTTTAATTAGGAGTGAAAACTTAACGAAAACACATAAACGTTAAAAAAATATAACGCAAAACTCTAATTCTCCATTACAAATTAAAATAAACGAAAAAAAGAAACAAAAAACCCAACAAAAAATAACGTAAAAAACAACGAAAACCGTAAAACGCAATAAAAATACCGTACAAAATCAATTCAAAGCAACTTGGCCCAATACCTCCGAGATAACAGGTGGCACGTTGTCATGGCAACGCAGCATCGCGCCCCACACTCGTCAGTATACTCCAATTACGTTCCATTCATTCCCAGTTCCCACCAAAATGACGTCACGCGTGAGCGAGTAACTCTCCCCCTAACCACTTCCGGTCTAATCAAACGGAATGAAACTTACGTCTCATTCATCCAACGGTCATGACGAAAATCGTAGTAAAAAAGAAACACGAATGACGTCACGTTGCCCGTGTCACTGACCTGACCTTCACCTGGTTTTCTCTCAGGTGAAAATAATAAATAAAAAAATTAAATAACGTAAAATAAAAAAAATCAGGTGTCAATGACAAATGAATTTTTTTACGTTAAATATGAAATCTCCGTTAAAATTTGTATTTACGTTATTTTTTACGTGAAAAATTGCGTTTTGTGTGGTTTGATACGTAATTTTCGAAATGAACGTATGAAAACGATACATTTGACGATTTTTACGTATGAAAACGATAAATTTGACAATTTTAACGTAAGAAAACGATAAATTTGACGATTTTAACGTATGAAAACGATAAATTTGACGATTTTAACGTATGAAAACGATACATTTGACGATTTTAACGTGAATTTTCAATCTACGTTATAATTTTACGGATTTTAACGTGGAATTTTCAATTTACGTTATAATTTTACGGATTTTTACGTAAAAAATTGTGTTTAGCGCCAGGTGTTATCTACCGTTTATTACGTTTGGACAAAATGGATGTGAGGAAACTGTAAATCTTTAAAGATTTAACGTAAAACGTTACATTTACGTTATTTTTTCGCTGATTAATGTGAGAAAACGTGTTTTATGTCTGGTTTTGTCCTCATTTTTCACGTAATTTTCTAATCCGATGTACGAAAACGATAAATTGAATGATTATTAACGTGTAATCTTAAATTTACGTTATAATTTAACCGATTTAAACAAAAAAATTGTATTTTCCGCCATGACATATTTAACTTTAATATTTCGTGCATATCACGTACGGTCAAAGTTGATGTTACAAAATGATATTCGTAATTAGCGTACATTTTCCCCACGTTATATATATGAAAAAAAAAACAACAACAGAAATGCACCATTCTAATTCTCTTCCTGATTCTACGACGCCCTAAACTGACCTCGCATTTATTCCACCGACCCGCAACCTCTTCGTGAAACTTTTACTAAACATCATCTCCATCAACCGCATCTCAAGTCGCCAAGACAACACACCTCATCAAACCCAAAAAAACCAGAAAAAGACCCAAAAAACATAATAAAGCGAAAGAAAAAACCGAAAAAACAAAAAGAGCATAAAACATAAAAAATACCACAAAATACCGTAAAATACCGCAAAAAACATGAAGAAAACAAAAAAGAACCCTAAAATACCCGAAAAAACACAAAGAGAACCCAGAAAAACCCAAGAAAACATAAAAAGAACCCAAAAATACCCAAAAAAAATGCAGAAAAACCCAAAAAAACATCTAAAACAACCCAAAGATACCCAAAAATCATAAAAAGAACCCAGGAAAACTCAAAAAACATCAAATGAACCCAGAAAACCCAGAAAAACCCCAAAAAACAAAAAGAACCCATGAAAACTCCAATAAACCTAAAAAGAACCCAGAAAAAACCCCCCAAAACATAAAAGAACCCAAAAATATCCAAAAGCCCTAAAACGAACCCAAAAAACTCCAAAATCACCTAAAAAAAAACTGAAAAAGAAACAAAAAAAACACAAAATCAGCCCCAAAAATCACAGAAAACACCCAAAAACCCTAAAACAAACCCAAAAAACCCTAAAATACCCAAAAAGAAACCGAAAAAAAACCCCAAAAAACTCAAAATTACCTCCAAAAAGGCACAAAAAGCACCTACAAACCCAAAAAAACCCAAAAATCCCAAAAACACCCCAAAAACGGCACAAAAAAAACACCCAAAAACCCTAAAACGAACCCAAAAAATCCCAAAACACCCCAAAAAACCAATTCCCCCTCCCCCCCCCCCAAAAAAAATCCCCAAAACACTCCAACCCCCTAAAATAAACCCAAAAAAACAAACAAACCCAAAAAACCACAAAAACCCAAAAATCAACCATTTCAAACCCAATAAAAAAAAACCAAAACCACACAAAAATCCACCACCAGGTCCAAATATCCAAAACACCTCCATTTTGTATTTCCCCAATTTTAAAAAAAAAAAAAATCCATTTCAAAATTCCCGAAAAAAAAAAAAAAAAAAAAAATTCCAAAACTTTAAAACAGGAACGCTGCAGGTACCGAACTCGCGTCGCGACCCCACCCCTCACCCACATTCCCCAACAAACCCCCAAAAAACCACTCAAACTCGTGACCCCCTCGATCGCCTCACCTGAACCATTTTGTCGTGCGTCCGCGACACTTTGAAGCCAAATCCGAGCACCTGAGGAACGCTACGTGGAGCCGGCCGCCATGATTGAAGTTAAGGTGAGTTCGAGGAGGTTCCCTGAGGCTCTCGAGCGCCTTTAAGCTCGCGCGGCCGCCCATTGGCCCGACCGAAAACTCGCGTCTCGATCGTTCCACTTGGCTCGGGGTGGGGAGCGCGACTTGTCAGTTGGAGGGAAAAAACGTTTGCTGGGGAAATTCGAACGGCCACGGCCGTACCTGTTCGGGGAGCCTTGGGCTTGGGCATGCGTGGATATTCGTATCTCGGTCGGATTCCATCGCGTGATTTGTTGTGGAGGGGAATTTGAAATGGATCGGGAGGAAATTTAATTTCTGGGTTTGTTTTTCGGGGGGGAGATGTCGGTTGGTGGGGGGAAATGGACGGGTTTCGTTGTTTCGATGTAGGGGGTGTCGGAAAGCGTGTGTTTTTGATTGGTTTTGTGTCGGACATGTCGGAGAATGGACGTTTTTATTCGAATTGGAGGTGTTTTTGTGTCGGAAATGTTGGAAAACAAATTTTTTTGTCAAAATGGAGGTATTTTTCTGTCGGGAATGTCTAAAATCAGACATTTTTATTCAAAATGGAGGTGGTTTTGTGTCGGAGATATGAAAAAACTGATGTTTTTATTCAAAATGGAGATGTTTTGTGTCGAAAATGTCGAAAAACAGACTTTTTATTCAAAATGGAGGTGATGTTCATTGATTCTATGTCGAAAATGTCAAAAAACAGACATTTTTATTCAAAATGGAGGTATTTTTGTGTCGGAAATGTCTAAAATCAGACATTTTTATACAAAATGGAGGTAATTTTGTGTCGGAAATGTGATGTTTTTATTCAAAATGGAGATGTTTTGTGTCGAAAATGTCGAAAAACACACATGTTTATTCAAAATGGAGGTGTCGTTTATTGTTCCTATGTAGAAAATGTCGAAAAACAGACATTTTTATTCAAAATGGAGGTGTTGTTCATTGTTTCTATGTAAAAAAAACACACATTTCCATCCAAAAAACCCTCACAAAACACCCAAAACCAACTATTTTCCAATCACCTCGACACAAAACCACCACAACCTCAGGTCAACCAACCAAAAACCATTTCACCCAAAAACGACAAAATCCATTCTTCTCCCAACACCATTCCATTGTTTTCCCTCTAAAAAAAAACAACAACACACCAAACAAAACAACAAAAACCAACAAAACCAAACAATTCCTCAATACATTTCTTCCTCCAATTGTGAATTGTCTCACTCACCAACATTGTTTTCCCAATCTCCTCCTCCCATTGAACATTCCTCGCATTTCTCGGGTTAAAAGAGTTCGCAACTTCGCATTACAATACAAAAACATTCGACCAAATTAACATAGACATGCCACACCTGACCAACTGGCCCCCGAATTGCGTTCAAACAAAACAAAACAAAAACAAAGCCAAAAAAAAATAAATACTTTCACCTGGACAAACAGTCAAACAACCAACACCGGAAGTGGCTCCCTCACCCCATTTTCCCTTTCCCCGCGTCCCCCTTGAACAGTTAGGGGGAGCCACGAGACAATTAATGATACACAAAAATGTTCCCCCCCCCCTTTCGGTGGAAAAAGTCACCTTTTGGCGGGAAAAAAAAATTAACCGGAAATGGAATAATTGTTTAGTGAACAATAAGGAAAATGAGCGCAACTTCCGCCGGAGTTGAAATTCAGTGGCCGCGATTTATTCCACGCCAGTGACCGGTGTCGGAATGATAGAAAATCGTTGAATTTACAATCCCCGATCTGAAAGTCGAAACCTGTAGAGCGACATAACCTGTTTGTGTGTGAAAAAAAGAAATGTTCGCTGTGTTAAGCTATGGGAATTAGTCCTAGGACAAAACTACACTCGGGAACGCAAAATAAACACCAAAAAGCGACAAAATGACGTGACGAACTACCAAAAACCCATAAAATCACGTTAAAAAATATCAAAAACCCACGAAATAACGTCATAAAACACCAAAAGCCCATCAAATGACATAAAAAACCCAAAAATAACATCATAAAACACTAAAACCCTACAAAATAACGTCACAAAACACCAAAACCCCACAAAATAACGTCACAAAACACCAAAAACCCACAAAATCCCGTCACAAAAAACCAAAAACCCACAAAATCACGTGACAAAACACCAAAAACCCACAAAATCACGTGACAAAACCCTCAGAAACCCCAAAAAACGCCACAAAAACCCACAAAAACCCACAAAATAACGTCACAAAACCAACTTAATCCCATTTCCCACCTAATAAACCCCCAGAAATACCCCAGAACCCGACAAAAAAAACCTCCCCTTTCAAGCCCCCCTGACACACCTTTAATTAGCCCCAGCGCACCCACTTCCACTCTCCACTTCCCAACCTCAAATATTTGCCGCTTCCTACCTTTAATGGTGATGACGAAGCGCCGCGCGCTTGAAAACAAACAACCGACATTCTCGCAGCAAATAAGGCCGAGTGGCAGCACCCAATCCCGGCGCGACTGCAACTCGCTCCCGCTTCCAGTGCGACGACAAATGGGGGCCAGAAAAACGGGTCTCTGACTCGCCTCACTTCGCTCCCGACATGCTTTGCAAACCTTGGACCACACCACCACAGATTATACAGATACCAAGGCTACGGTAAACTGTGAAACTTTTTTTCTTCTGCGCATGCGCTGGTTTCCCTGGCGGCAGGCATGAATCAACTGTTTGATCGCATCTCGCATCGCTTCGAATCTCGAAAAACGATCATTTTCATTGTGAAAACGACTGTTTTCATCATAAAAACAAACATTTTCATCATAAAAACAAACATTTTCATCACAAAAACAAACGTTTTCATCGTAAAAACAAACATTTTCATCGTAAAAAATAAAACGCTTTCATCGTAAAAAGAAAACGCTTTCATCACAGATTATACAGATACCAAGGTCCGGCACAAATGTGAAATTTGTTTTCGTCTGCGCATGCGCCGGTTTCCCTGGCGGCTGGTAAGAATCAACTCAACTGTATGGCTGTTGTTTAATAGTAAAAGCTGAACTCTCACAACAATCCGGAGCAAAGAAGAGAAAAGGGTTAAAAGGAAAACGATAAATCGAATGAAATGTACCAAAAAAAGGTTCTAATAAAGTTTAAACAGAAATTCCACCTTTCGAATATTTTTCCTGCAACAAAAAAAACACAAAATACTTAGATTTTTATACGGAAAATGTGATAAAATTTAATTATTCTCATTAAAAACACAAAACAATTCAATATTTCACGTTAAAAACATAAAATATCGTCATTTTCGCATCAAAAATACAAAATAATTAAATATTTCACGTCAAAAACAAAGAATAATTCCATTTTGTGGCATTCAAAACCAAAAAAAAAAATCAATCCACATATTTCATCGATCAAACCAGCAAATTTCAGTAAAAGAGAAAAGGGTTAAAAGGAAAACGATAAATCGAATGAAATGTACCAAAAAAAGGTTTTAATAAAGTTTAAACAGAAATTCCACTTTCAATTATTTTTTAATTTCAAAAATTGTACATGACGAAGCAGGAAACGTCACTGGAGCAAAAGAAAACGATAAATAAAGCACAAAGTTATAAATTATAATTCTTTTTACACTCAAGAAGGCAAATTTCAAAAAATAGTAAAAGCGTAACTCTCTGGTTTGTATTCGGGCCCATGTTCTCGCAACTGCAAAAAGTAAATACCTAGAAAAATCGTAACAAAAATCGAATCTGCATCAGAGATTGACACTCAGCGCTGTATACGTCGTAATAACGTTTTGATATATGATGACATATGTCACATTGGGTAAACTGGATGCAAACACTACCCACACAGCTCAATTTTTAGAAATGAAGTAGAAAATTTTTTTGGTAATGGCAAATTCTGAAGGAACAAAATTTCCATCAACTTGTAATGATGAAAAAGTTGCATCCTTCATTATTCATCTATTCATGAAAATGAAAATTCATCATGAACTGAAATTTAAAAACCAAAAAATTGTATCTTTACCCAGAAAAAACAGAAAGTTATTAAAACTTTCAAACATGTAACATTTTTTAAATAAACATTTAATTCCTATGTAAAATACCTTCCATATTGTGACTAAATTTGAAAAAACTCCAGTGTTAGAGGCTTTGGTAATGTTGACAAGTTAGTTGATTCTTACCAGCCGCTTGAGGGCGCCACTGTCGGTGGTCATGTGACCATGTTTCAAAAAGAACAAAGGATTGACCCTAGCCTTGGTATCTGTATAATCTGTGACACCACTCCTCGTCTGCGCTGCGTTGGGGCCAATTTCAGTCCACCTGACACGACCACGGCTTCGAGGATCCAGTTGCACACTTGAAACTGACCCCTGGTCACACACACGAGCCGGAAATGAAAATGGTGCGAATTTCGTGACAAATGTCAATCAAATAAATTTTTTTTTTTTTTTTTTTTTAAATTAATTTTTTTTTTTTTTTTTTTTTTTGGGAGTTTAAACAGACCCCCATGTGGGGGGGAGATAAAGGTTTATGATGTGAAGCAGAGCAGTGTGGTAATTAAGTAGATGGAGTTTTCGTTTATGGTTGGCAATGAAACCGAAGCGAGGAATGTGAAATTCAATATGGAGAGAGAGAGAGGGGGGGGTAATAAAGAGTTTTAACCCCTTTTTAGCAGGTGTTTGTCATTAGGGGTGTTGTTTTTTTTTAATGGGGTGATTTTTGTTTCAAGGTTTGGTTGTTGGGGGGGATTGGGTGGAGTTTTTTGGTGTTTGATGGGTTGTTTGGGTGTGTTTGATTGACCCTTGGTTGGTGTTTAGTGCAGGTTTGGTTTGGGTTTTAGTTGTAGGTTTGTTTCGGGTTCAGGGCCCGTTTTGTAAGTGAGGATGAGAAAAAGGTTTTGGGGGGCCTGGAAATGAGAGTTCACTTTTGGGGGGTTGAAAATGGGAAAATTTTTGGGGCCTTAAAAATGAGAAAATCTTTGGGGGCCTTGAAAATAAGATTTCACTTTGGGGCCCTGAAAATGAGATTTCACTTTTGGGGCGTTGAGAATGAGAAAATTTTTGGGGCCTTAAAAATGAGAAAATTTTTGGGGCCTTAAAAATAAGAAAATCTTTGGGGGCCTTGAAAATAAGATTTCACTTTTGAGGCCCTGAAAATGTGATTTTACTTTTGGGGCCCTGAAAATGAGAATTCACTTTTGGAGCCCTGAAAATGAGAAAAAGTTTGGAGCCCTGAAAATGAGAAAATCTTTGGAGCCCTGAAAATGAGATTTCCCTTTTGGGGCCCTGAAAATGAGATTTCACTTTTGGGGCCCTGAAAATGAGATTTCACTTTTGGGGCCCTGAAAATGAGATTTCACTATTGGCGCCCTAAAAATGAGATTTCACTTTTGGGGCCCTGAAAATGAGATTTCACTTTTGGGGCCCTGAAAATGAGAAAATGTTCCCCCCCTACATTGTCTCAAATGAAATTCCATAATTGATTCGTACAAAAGCGCCCCGCACTGCGCATGCGCGTAGCCAGCATTTCACTTTTCGTCACGTTCCAGCCAATTTGCCCTACCACAGGGCTCCCCCACATTACACCCCCAAACTCCCAAAACAAAATCGTTTCTAATACCCCACCAATTACCCCAAAGATTTACAACCACCATCCACGAATATCCCGTCAAACAACTTTTACATCCATTTACAAACCCAACAGGAAGTAATTGGAACCACAAAACAAACCTTTAATAACAATTTCAACATCCCCCAAAAAATCCCGCTTGGGGTAGCAACGAACAAAATCCAAAACACCAAACAAACATTCAAAAAACATTCTGTTGACTTCCCTTCAACTCCCAACTGACGAATGACATTCAACGCACATCCATGTTTACTTGTGTCGCAAAAATGTTTACCCAAAAGCTCACATTCAAATCACTTCACTGCACTGCAGGAAAATATCAAATCCAAACAATTGCATAGGAAATAACACGCAAATATTTACCCCAAACCAATAGAAAAATCGCCATGTTTATTTTTTTCTCGATTTTAAAAATTCGAAAATTCGAAAATCAACTTTCCATGACTCATTGGGTGTATAATTACACATGGCAGTGGAGGAAATGATCTTTTTTTGTCCTTAATTCCCAAAAAAACATCACAAACACATTAAATTGAACATTCTTCTTATTGCCTTGGGAATGTAATAATAACTAAGAAGCACAACACACACAAAAAATGATATTAAACGAGCAATTCAATCATGGCCCATTAAAACACTTAAAGTTTATGTTTTAGAACATAAAAGTGTATGGAAATAAACAACAATTACATTTATTAAAAGTGTAATCCCATTAGAAAAAGATATAACACTTTTGAGTGTTGAACTGTTAATAGAGACTTAGCGGCTTTTTCGCCAACTAAAAACACAAACACAAACGCAAACGAGAAGTTAAAAAGTTTACGTAAAAAGAAAAATCGTGTTCGGTATTACGTTTTGAGTTTGCGATTTCAAAAG